>PVJI01005299.1:0-97932 GCA_004026765.1 Micronycteris hirsuta | reverse complement strand
AGCCCCTAGAGCAAGAGGACCAATCAGTAAGACCCACGACTCCACCGAGCTTCTCCAGCAACGCCCCTCAGCCAACCAGTATATATACCCGCGATCCTTAAATAAAATTTGCAGCTTGATCAGAATCTTGTCTTGCTGCCATTCTTCGCGCCTCCTGTCCCTCTCACTCCTTCACTAACAGGTCTACCCCAGTTGATTGACCTGCTGGTCGGGGCACTAGGCAATGCAGATCGGGCCTCGAGGCCCCCTGCACCCCTCACTGTGCATCCCTCTGCGGCGCCAGCACAGCAGGGTGCGGCCCCAGGCCCTGTCAGGCAGGCCCAGCTGCAGGCCCGAGGAGCTGCAGCTCAGCAGGCGGGCAGACGGCCCGGCCACGTGAAAGCCACGCTGCTGCACTCGGTGTGGCCCTTCCAGCCGAACAAGGGACCAGGTGCCGCCCTGACGGAAGACATCCATGCTGTGCGGACAGTTTCCAGATTCTTTTCGGAACCGCACCACGGCCCCCCCCCTCTGGCCCCCGGCTGGCAGCTCGGCAGCCTCTTCCCCTCCTCATTCCCAGAAGCTCGGCAACTTCCCACCACGCCTCCGCCTCAGGGGGCCCTCCGCGTCCACACCTGTCTGCGTGCACGCCAGGCCTCTGGACCCACGACACGCGTGTCCACCTTTAACTGCTACAGTTTAGACACCACGCTCGCCAAGACCCAGGCACACGGGCTCTCCCAGCAGGAGCCCAGCTCTGCGGGGCCCCCTCAGAGGTGGGAGGCCAGGCCCAGCCACCCCTCCCACAGGCCCTCACCCCGCCCAGAGGGACCCACAGCTCCACCCTGCAGGACGGAGAGACAGCGTCTGCATCACACCGACCCTCTGGGCTCAGAAGCCCCAGTGAGGGGACACCGCGTGCCTAGTGGGGCATGCTGGCCACCGTCCTCTCTCCTAGAACACCCAGAAACCAGGGCCACCACACCTCCTGGCTCTCAGGCCCAACCACAGGGTGATTAGTGGGCGGGTGCCTCTGACCTTGAGCTAAGTTTCCCTTTCTAACTGGGCTGTAAAAGCAAAGCAGTGGGTGCGGCCAACCCTGAGCAGGGCAGCGCAGAGCCCAGCACCTCAGGGGGCGGGGACAGCAGCCGGCACTGTCACCAAAAAGCAACAGGACCACAGGGACCGACCGAGGGGACAGCAGCAGGGCACAGGCTCACAGGACGCGTTGGGACGACCAAGTGCGGACCCGCGTCCCTAGCTCCGGGCTGCGAACGCCCCTCGGCCGAGCCCCAGAGCACCGCGTGGAAAACGGAGACAGGGCCCCTCCTGCGGGTGGCAGGGCCCCACGAGGGGACGTGTGCTGAGGGCCATGACAGCAACCGCCACACGCAGGCTCTTCACACACGGGGGCTTTTTCTCGTCACGGCTCGCATGCTCCTCCAGCACTTCAGGACGCTGGCTTCTGCAGGGAGCCGTAAGTCACCTGCTCCGGCACGGCGTGCAAGTTCGCTGTCCACAGCCTCGAGGCTCCCAGGAGAGGGTGGCCGGCCATGGCAGCGTGCACTCAGCGCAGCGGGAGTCGGGGAAACGACCCCGTGGCGGCGCTGGGCCGGGGGGGCCTGTGGATTCAAATGCAGGCGCCACGCGATGACAGATGCGGGCCACACAGGTGACACGCTGCCCCAGGGCTGACGCGCCTCAGGGACAGGACAGCGGGCAGGGACCTTCTGCGACAGTGGCCTGGCCGGGGCGCCGGGCCCGGCGGCTGACCCGAGCCTTCCGCAGAAAGGAGGTCAGTGACGCCTCGGCACCCAGAGTCCCACTGGGTAACTTGGTCAAAGGAACTCCTCACGAAACTTTCTTCTGCAACTTTTGTTGTATTAGACTTTGCAACCAGAGTTATTTCTAACAATGTACAATGTAATTAGCCACTTAATATCATTAAGAAAATTTATGAGCCTTTCTGAGTTGAAAAACAGCCCAAAATGGTATTTATTAGCTCCCCGGGGCTAAAAATAGGGCCCTACCGCCTCAGTGAACCACGTTTAAAAAAAACGCCCAGTCACAAATAATATGTCTAATTATGTACTAAACTAATTCTTGCCTTCACCTTTTGAATTTCTAAACTCCTTGCCTCATGTATCATTTTAATTGTTTCTCCAGTTCATTCCCAGGGAAACCGGGGAGGGAGAATTAACTAACGGCCGCGGAGAGGCTGCCGGCATTGCTCCCAACACGGCTGCGGCCCGGCCTCGTCTGCAGGCCTCCTCCATCCCGAACGACGGCGCCGCTGAGACTGTGGCGCCGGACTGTCCGCTCGTTCGCGGCGACACAGTCGTGCCCATTCCCACGGACGCTCGCCGTGACCTCCTTCCGCTGCAACCGATCCCTGGGCAAGGAGAGCCGCCCGAGCCGCCGGCCCGGAGGGACACTCCAGGCCTCTCAACACCTCACTGCACAGCCCACCGGTGACAGGGTCTGAGGGGACGCACGACAGGCCCCATGAAAGGTGGACACTCCGCGGTGTGGAGGCCACAGCACGGCCAGGCCACCCTGGAAGGGCCCCCGCCTGGCGGTGCGACCCGGCCACCGCCATGCAGCGCCCCAAGCGAGCTGCCCCTCCTGACGCCCAGCACGGCACACATCCGCCCCCCCACCCCCGGTGACGCCAGCAGTGGGGACGAAGGGCACTGAGGTGCCGGGCCTTCTCCCCCACGGCGGGCCGCGTGGAGGGCCACCTGACCCGAGACCAGCAGCGTCCCGCGGGAGCAGGCAGCCTGGCACCCACAGAGGGCCGCCCGGTTTCTGTCTACGAGGCCCCCACTGCAGCAGGCGGAGGAAACAGAAGCCAGGACACCAGACCGCTCTCCCGCTGCCACTCCTAACGCTCTACGGACAGCTCGAGGGGCGTCTGCTCTCTGTCCCGCCTCAGCCGCAGGACCCTCCAAGGCAGGAGGCAGTCCTCGCTTGCCTTCCCACACCCAGCCTGGGGCACCGGGCCTGGTGCCCGGACGGGCAGGTGGGCAGGTGGCCGCCTTCCCTGACATCGTCCACTAACTCCCCTCCCCTCGGCTGCTCCGCGCACCTTCTGTCTGCCTGACGCCACACGGCGTCCGTGGGGCCCGCTTTCCCCAGGGCCCTACGTCCACTGGGCACAGTCCCCGGAAGTGTCCAAAATCCTCCAACTCCAAGCATCTGAGACAGGGCTCAGCATTTCCCCAGAACGCTTCCGCCACCGTCCCATGGCGGACGAACGGGCTGATCGGCTCTCCGTCGGGACTCCCACGCGCTGAGGAGTCCGTGGGTCTCCTGTGGAAGGACCTGGAGACGCTGGCGAGGACGAGACCAAACGCTGAGGCAGCGGCCTCCTGGCCCTCAGTCTGGTCGCCTGGAGAGACGGGGCGGGTGGAGACCGAGCCCTCCCACCTCCCAGCCGTGAACCAGAGGCAAGGGGTCAGGCCCCCTCAGCGCCCCACCGACGGGCACAGCCCTTCAGAGAGCAGGCTCCGCTCCGCCCCACGGAGGGCCGCAGCAGCCAGGTGGAAGCCGGGCCGCGGGCACACCTCGCCCTGGCCCCGCCGCGGGCCCCGCCTGGCGACCGGAGGAGCCCCTGCCCTGGGCAGCAGGCCGCCCCGAGCGGGAGCCGCACGTGTGCTGGCGCAGCGCAGGAGAGGAAGGTGGAACGCTTTCAATGTTCACCAACACGAGTGAGGGACCAAAACCAGACCCGAGATAACTGTAATTCATGACAGAACAAAAACTCATTCAAGGAAATACTGATACGCCCTTCACAACTGGGCTCTTCATAATGACGGAGATTAAAGCGCACAGTACATTTTTCAAAAGACATCGTCAGCTGCAGGCAGGAAATTAAAGACACTTTTAGAGTTAACATTTATTCTTTGTGAAATTTAATTAAAAGGAGCTTATTCCTGACACCTCAACACACGAGATCCAGAGTCTGATGAAAGAGTCCCGCAGACACTCTGCAAGCACGCGAGTGCCCGGGGCTCCGGCACGCGCTTCGCGGCGACGGGGACAGTGCGACGCGGCCCAGCCCTCTCTGCCGCCGGGGCAGGCCGGCCCCAAAGCCCCGGCGGCTTCTTAACGACGGTGCACTCACAGCGCTGAGAAGGAAGCTGTTTTCCTGGAAGTGGGCTGCCAACGCCGTGCCCCAGTTCAGTGCCGTCGGGATAAGGGGTCAGGCCGACCCCTTCAGGCCTTCCCGACAGCAACCACGCTGGGCCACACAGCTCAATCTGTGCGGACGCTGGACAGGGGTGTCCGTGTCTTGGTCCCATGTCTCCTGAGGCACACGTGGCCCTCACAGGTTAAGGGATGTGCACGGAGCAGCACAGGCCTGTCTCACGTGGCGACCAGGAGAGCGGGCACAGCGAATACGAGTGCAGCCCCCCCACCCCCCCCAGGGCGTCAGCACGCCCAGCCCCGGGGGCCTGCGCTCGCCGGGAAGCAGGGTCTCTGCAGACGTAGCGAAGGCAGGGTCACAGTGGACAGGCGACTCCCAGCCCCGGGACTGGTGCCCCTAAGAAGAGGGAGTGTGGACGCAGGCGTACGAGGGCAGAGTGCTGCCTGACGGCAGAGGCACAAGCCAAGGACACGGAGGCACACGGGGGGGAGGCGGGCCAGATGTCTCCCTGGGCCCGCAGCAGGGACGGCCCTGCTGACGCCCGGCCCCCACCGACGCCCGGTCCCCACCGCGGCGCCCGGCCCCCACCGTGGCGCCCAGGCTGCGAGGGAAGACACGCAGTGGCAGCTCTAGCGCCCTTTGTGGTCAGAGCCCGAGGCAGCACACCACACCAGGAACGCCCTGGGACCCCGGCGGCTGGCTGGGCTGCACCACATGTCCCCAAGCCTTCCAGGAGCCTTGTGCAGGCTCTGTCACCTGAGCAGGCCGGCCCCTCAGGGCAGCAGGCACAGCCCGAGCCAGCCCCACACAGAGTCGGTCGGAGGTGCCACGCAGGGAGGAGTTCCTCCAACTGCACGCACCAGGGCGTCGTCAGGGGACAGAACGCGGACCTCAGCATGAGAAACCCTCCCGGGACCCTCGCCCGCCCGCGATGCAGGTGCTGTGCCGAGCACTCGCATATCACTGGGGAGTCTGAGGACTGGACCTCAGACTCACACCACGGCCACACGCCCAGGGGGCGTGGCCGCACAGCGCCTGCGGCCCTCCTCCAAAGAGGACAGGCCATGCCCACCTGCCAGCACCGGGCACTGGGCACTGCCCGCAGCCTGGGAGGGTCCCAGGCCTGGAAAGGCCCACAGACCACGCCGGGCCAAGGCAGGGAGACCGGCCGGAGCCCAGGGCCAGCATGTCCGACCCCACACCCGCAACCAAGGACTCACACTGGACTGCGGGGCGGGCACCGGGAAAGGCACGGACGGACAAGCAGGAAAGTCAGAACCCACCTCCGCCGGTGCAAAGCCTGGCTCTGAGGCCGGTGCGGGTGGGGGGGCAGCTGTGTCCCCCGTGCCCCCCAAGAGGAAGCCTGCTTGCTGCCACAAAGCCCTCAGCAGCTGAATGCTGAACGGTTAGAATGGGCTGATTAAATTACATTTGCATATGCATTCCTGTTTTTGAATACTCAAAAAATAAAAACTTGCAATACTTCCCAAACAATGCGGACTTCATGCATATTCAGATTTTCCTGTGTGTGGAGCTGCTCGCTTTGTTAGCCCAGGGGCCAGGCAGAGGCCTGGGCAGGGCAGCTCCCGGTCACCAAGCAGGGACCCACCCTGTGCCAGCCACTCAGACGGCTCAGCTTAAAGCGACAGAGCCACGACCCTCTGCTCGGCCTCACGGGAGGGCTGCAGCCTTTCTCACCTCAGACTCTGCAGGACGAGCCCAGCGCCGGCCGGGGGCTCCAGCAGCCCGGCTTGCAGATGTGAGGGCCCAGGGCCCAGGGTGGAGGGGGCCGGGGGGTTCCCACTCTCTGCCGCCTCGTGAGCTGAGAACTGGACCCCAGGGGGAGACAGGCTCCCCCCCCCTGCAGCCCACCTCTCCCAGACAGCCGCCGCCTGCCCCCTCCTGCCTGGGATGGCTCCAGAGTGAGCTGCAGGCTAGGCCCAGCTGCCCTTGGGGAGCCCCCGACCCCTGTCTAACACGCACTTCCATGAGGCCTCCCAACAGCGAGCGGGCTCCCAGGGGCAGTGCCGAGCTGGGATGCAGACTCAGTTGCACAGGGGCTTCGGGGGAAATGTCCCCAACACGCCCTCTCCTTGCAGTGGGGACCTGTCCCTCGGGCCTGCAGGGGCAGCTCAGAGCTGCGCCGAGATGAAAACGCCCTATAGACGGACGGTCCTCGGGCCACTCCCTCCGCCCAGTGCATCCACAGGCCTGGAGTCTGCTCAGAACCCGTGCGGTGGCCCTGCTCCAGGAGGCAACCCCCCAGGCAGACAGTGTGAGTGACCAGACCCGAAGCCGTGGGGACAGAGCGCCGGCCCATGGGAACGCTGGGGCAGGGGCCTCGGGACCCCCTCGGAAGGAATTCAACAAAAGCCTTAAGCCAAGAGAAGCCGCCCTGCAATACCCGCCTGGCAAAAGGAAACTTTTCCTTTCCTTAAAATACAGCCACCAGGGCGGTGGACCCAGTGCCCCTCACTCACAGAGGTGGCCCCCGTGGGCCATCCCAGAGGGCACTCCCCCTTCTCACCACGGCCCATGTGCTGCTCAGTCTCAGGGTCAGTGAGTCAAGATTAACTCAAAAATCAGCCCTGCCTGGTGTGGCTTGGCGGACTGAGTGCCAGCCTGTGAATCAAAGGGCCGCTTGTTCAATTCCCAGTCAGGGCACATGCCTGGGTTGTGGGCCAGGTCCCCAGTAGGAGGCGTGCGAGAGGCAAACACACACTGATGTTTCTCTCCTTCTCTTTCTATCACACTTTCGCTCTCTAAAAGTAAATAAAATCTTTTAAAAAATCGATTCCTTGGTCTCACTTCTCAAGCGCTAAATAGCCCCCTTATGCCTAGAGACTACCCTACGGGGCATTCCATCTTCCAGAACCTTCTACTGCACAGCTGCTCTGCAACCTCTCCCTGACTCCTGTGCTCTCCCACAGCCCAGCTTTCCCTCCTCGCTGGGGTGCCCCCCTTTCTCCCCTCCTCCCCTAGAGCCCCTGGGCCCCACGCATGCGTCTCCTCTTTGATCTGAACAATATCGCTCTGCGTGTCTGCATGTGTCTGCATGTGTCCCTGTGCATGCCACACGCATCTGTCACTGACGGACACTTAGGTCACTCCCACGTCTTGGCTGCTGTGAACACCGGGGGAGGGAGTGCACACTGAAACGCGGAGAGAGGGGCCGAGGACAGGAGCGGAGACAGGACGCCCCCCGTCCCTGCACTCGCGGAGTTTTTGCTGGCAAACGCCCGCTACACCCAAAGCAATCCCCAGGCTCCGTGCGGCCCCACCGAGGTTGCAACGCGCACGCCTACAGAGCCAGGAAAACAAGCCTCGTGAACTGGGACCACCACAGACCCCGAGGAGCCAAGCAGCCTCGGGCCCGCCGACCTCCCGCTGCCCTCCGGTATGGACAGAGGCTCAGTCTCCTGCCCTTCAGGAACCTGCTCTGTCCGCCTGCTGGGCCCGGGTCCTCCCGTCTGGTCCCGCAGGGAAGTGAGGCAGCAGCCCCCAGGTGACGAGGGTAGCAGACTCACCTGCAGGGCCTCCCCCGCCGGCCATCGGACCCACCCTGGGACAGGCCCGGGTACCCCTGCTCCGCGCCCCCTTCTATTCGGCTGGCGGGGGACGGGCTTCTTTGGGCAGCTGTCCTCACCTGTGACAGCCCCACCCCCACCCGCCGGCCCTGGCCTCCCTTCCCGTGGGCGGTCATCTGTGCGGGAGGAGAGAAGGACCTCCGGCTACACCTGGTCTGCCCTCCACGCCCTGTCTCCCGGCCGCCGGTCCTTCAGAAGAGGACCATACCCACTCTGATGAGACGCAGTGTGGGCGGTACAGCGTGTGGGATGGAAGACCACGTCCCCCAGCCACCTCTGTGCCTGCCCCCGTGCACGTGACAGCGAAGCCTGCTGGCTTCCTCACGGACAAGGACCAGGAGCGCCGGTGCCGGGCGGTGGGAGAGAGGAGTCGGGGAGGAGCCACAGGGCACGGCGCCCGCCCTGGCCGGGCAGCACGCAGGGAGCGTGGGCCTGAGGAGCGCGGGCCCCCAGCCGCATCCGCCACACGGGACCAAGCCCAGAGCTGTGCCTCTCGCCCGAGGTCGCCAAACCCCACGTGCCGGCCGGCCGGCGGAGGAGGGCAACGCGTCCTTCCGGGGTGGGGCGCAGAGGACAGCTCCAGACAGCCTGGCGCGCCCAGGAGCGGGCCGTCTCCTGCTGCGGGGCAACTTCCGGTGGTCTGTGGCTTTAACGCCCTCCCAGGCCCAAGAGGGGGCATATCCCTCACATGGGCGCCCGTCTGGCGGGGGGCCGGGGACAGAGCGGGTGCTGGTCACGGAGCTGCTCTCGACACACGTCCCTCGAGGCGCCCGGTGGGGGCCACAGGGCTCCGGCACCCGCAGCGCCCGGCCGATGAGCACCGAGTCGGGGGCGGGGCCACCGACTGTCACCCTGTGGCCAGTGGGTGTTTTCACTGCCACAGAGACACTGTGATTTCACAGTACCTGGGCCTGGAAGATAAAAATGTCCCCAGTTTTTAAGATACAGAAGAATTTATGAACACGGGACATCAATTCAAAAATGAGTCCACGGTACAAATGAGTCAGTTCGTGACAAAATTTAATTTCAGGAAAATTAACTCAATAAAGATGCCACACTTGTGCTTAAATTTTAATACCTATTAGGTGTTTCAGTGAGTGGCGGAGGGCCCTGGACGCACGGTCCATTTCCTGGCTCCTCAAAATGCGATGGACTTAACACCGAATCCATCTGTGACGGGGGCCGCGGCACAAGGAGCCCTGCCCGAGCTTGACGAGGGGCAGGGCCTCAGCCAACTGCCTGGGCCGTCGCAAACGACCAGCGTCCCCGTCTACGGGAGATTAAGCGCTGTCCCCGAGACCGGGCCAGCAGTGCCAGACTGTCGGCTGCTTTGGCCAAATGGCCCAAGGAAAAGCTTTATGTCCCCACAAACGCTGGTGCCCAGAAATTCTGTAGCTGCCAAGTCCCTAGAAAATCACAATCCAAGTCAGAGGTTTGATAGTTTTTCTGTTTTTAAATCCTCACCCAAGGATGTTCTATTGACTTTTGAGAGAGGGAGGGAAGGAGGGAAGGAGGAAGAGAGAAACAGAAAAACATCAATCGGCTGCCTCCTGCACGCGCCCGACCGGGAATCGAACCTGCGACCTAGGCATGTGCTACGTTACTGATCGAACCTGCACTACGTTCTGGTGCACAGGATGACGCTCCAGCCAATGGAGCCGCCCAGCCAGGGCTGACCCCCCGACGCACAGCACCGCCTGCAGCGACCGCCATGGGGACAGCGAGAGAAGGAAAAGCCAAGCCAAACCTCGAGGCCGGGGACCACGAGACAGAGCCGGCACGCAGGGCTCGCGGTCAGTGTCGCAGCCCAGCTTCGGGCTGCTGCTCTAGGCGGCTCACATAAAGAAGCAAAGACAGGGACTCGCAGGTGTGGGGGCCCCGGGGCCAGCAGCTGGAGCACCCCAACCCTCGGGGAGAGCGCGTCGCCCAGACCCAGGCCGTGGGCCGGGCAGGCAGTGGGGGTGAGACCCTCTGGCCTGGCCCAAGCCAAAGCGGGGCCCGTGACTGAGACGACATCCCCAGGCAGTTCCAGCCCGTCCTCCAGCTGTGCTGCCCGCTGCGGGGGCGCCTGCTGTCCAGGGAGGACGAGCACCCCACCCCACAGCACGACCCCGGCCCTACTGGCGCCAGAGACGCACCGTGGCCTGGCCTCGGATGCAGCAAAATCCCAACAAAATGGAAAGGGGCTGAAGTAAGCACCGGGACCCCAGGGAACAGAGGCGGTCTGTTCCAGAAAACTCCGTCTCCCGAAGGGACGGCCTCCATCACACTCGGGGGAGAGGAGAGAATTTCGCACTGTGCTGACTCCGCCGGCGCGTCTTACACGTCTCTGTTACACGTGACAAGTGCAGACGGCACGCGAGTGCTTGAGGCAGACGTGGCCCGGACGCCGCCTGCACAGGAACCGCCAGTGAGTGAGCCGGGGGGCGGGGGTGCGATGCTGTCGCCCCGCAGGGCAGCGGAGGGCCGTCAGCGACAAGCATGGTGCCAGCAAGTCCTCTTCCCTGCGTACGTCCACTCGGACGCCAGAGACATCAGAGACGGGCTCCCGAGCCTGCCGTCCCACCCGCAGCCCGGGGGACGGGGCAGGGCGAGGGGCGCTGCGCTCACCTGGTAGGTGTCCCAGAGGCGCACGGTGCAGCGCAGGGGCAGCTCCCGCATCAGCAGGTTGTTCATCCAGCGGAAGGCGAACTGCAGGTACCGCACCTCGTGCCGCTCCAGGTGCCGGTGCAATTGCTCTGAGGATACACACAGGCGGGCGTCAGGGGGACCCCCGCTCCCACACCCGCCGGGGCCTCGGGGGCCATGCCCACACCGCTCAGACAGCCGGGACCAGGCGAGGACAGGGGTCTGAGAGGCGCAGGGCAGAGCCGGGTCGCCGGCTGCCCGGCCCCAGCGGCAGAGGCCCTTCTCCTGCCCCAGCAGGCCCGCCGGGCACTGGCCCGAGTCCAGGGGTCTGGAAGGGGAGAGGTGGGCTCGCCAGCCCCTCCACCTCACCCAGGCAAATGCCTCCGCTCCTGGGCCCAGGTGGTAGGGGCCACGTGGCATGGCCCTGGGCCAGGTGCCTCTGGGTTCCGGGTCCGGGGCACGGTGAGGTCGGCTGGGCCCCTGAGAGGGCCCCGGCTCCACCCCCTGAATCCCCCGCCCACAGTCTCCCATGGAGACGAAGTCACTCGTCCGCAGTGTGCTGCACTGGCAGTTCACAGCCAAAGTCCCTGCAACCCAGTCCAGGTCTCTGCCTAGTGAATGGGGAGCAACCAGGCAGAAAGGCTTCGGGGCTTTGGAACCCTGGAGGGATCACTGCAGGGAGCAAAGGGGCCGCTGACCACAGCAACCTCCCAGTGACCTCCCAGTGACCCTGAACCCCACGGAGGGCCTGCATGGGGGTGAGGGGAGCTGTCCTGCACAGCAGGTGCGTGTTACCCGAGGGGCTGGGCGCTCCACACCGCCTGCTTTCACGGGGGGGGGGGGGGGGGGGGGGGGGGGGGGGGGCGGGGGGGGGGAGCGTCGAGTGCTGTTGACACCTGCCCTCTGCACCCCTCTCTTTACTTCCTGTCGGACACGCCCTCCCCTGCGGCTCGCCTTCCCCACTGCCCTACCCCGAGGCAGCCCTGAAAACGCTCATAGGTGTTTTTAGTCCTCCCAAAGAAAGTTCTAGATGTGGCACATAAACGAGTGTGAGAGAGAAGTGAGCGCTCAGGTTCGTTTTCACACATGCCCTGCTGCCCCAGAGGTGGGGGACCCCGTCCTGACACTCTGTGTCCGCCCCACGAGGCCCGCCGGACAGGAGGCCCCGGCGACCTCGGAGATGTGCTGGACAGCTGTTTCCGTGACCGGGGCCGCTCCTGCACAGCCTCCACTCTCACTGGCACCCCACCCCACCCCCAACACACCGCCACCCGTGGCTGCCAGAGCCCACACACCAGAGCACCGTCAACCCAGGGGCTGGGCAGGACGTCCGCAGGGGTGTGAGGCCTGTCGACCTCGAGGAGCAGATCCGTGGAGACGGCACCACAAGCTCCATGCCAGCCGGACCGTGACCAGCCGCACGAGGGGGCCATGGGAACCTACAGGCTCACATTTAAGCCCGAAAAGCCAGCTGGGAGCGGGGTACCCAGAGGAGAGGGGGTGACTACCTACCGGAGGCTGAAGGGACCAGGGCGGGGGTGGGGGGGTGACCCCAGAGGCCGCCCCACCTGCCGCATGCTGCCCCTGCAGGGACAAGCTCAGGTCCGAGGGCTGTGGGCTGAGCACGGGGCAGGCCGGGAGCAGGTGTGGGTGGAGGGCCCGGGCAGCGGGGCCCCTCCGGCTGCTCAGCTCCTGCGGCCCTGGCTCCCCTCCCTGAAGGGACAGTCCCCTGCAGACGTGAGGGCAGCCCTCGCATGCCCACACCAGCGGGGCTCAGCATCCTGCCCTAGAGGGCGCAGCAGGGGCAGCACCTCAGTGGGGAGCCGGGGCAGGAAAGGAGAGCGGCAGGGAGCGGGGGAGCGGGCCAGAGGCGCCTGGCGGCACGCGGCGCCTCGGGGCAGTGAGAACGGCCCGAGAAATCTAACGCACACCATTCTCCCACTGAAACCAAGACAAGTGGCACGGGGCGGAGAGGCGATCCCCACCGTTACCGTTTCAGGGTAAATGTGTTCTCTGTACTGAGCCCTTCCAGCCTCTGTCTCCCAGGCCCCGGCCTGCAGCACTTGGTGTGGGGCGGGGGAGGAGTGGCTCGCGGCTGGTGGCCTGACCGGGGGCAGGTGAGGCTGGCCGGGACCTCGGGGTCCCCAGCATGGCTGCATGTCGCCCTGGGCTTGGTTAAAACAGGTACCGCTCTCAACTTTCCTGACCAGAACCCTCCAGGCGGGGGGCAGAGAATCTGGTTTAGCCAGCCTTCTGGCAGATTCTATGTCCCAGCCACACAGCTGCACTGGGGGCCCCCAGAGACAGAGGAAGTTGGGGTCCTGTCCTCCCCCCAAGGTCCCTGTCCAGAAGGAGGTTCCACGCAGGACAAGGCTGGTGAACCGGAGGTGGTACGGCGCTGCGGCTTCCTGCTCAGTTCCTTTTCAACTTATGTTTCATAAAACGCATTTATTTTTGAAATGAACCTAACTTCAATTGCAGAAAGAAGCTTCTGCTTCCTCACGCGGAAGGAGGATGGAGTGACCAGGAGGACAGTCACCGTGTGGCGCTGGGCAGGCCCCCAGGGCGGCCTCCCCCAGAGAGTTCACCGGCGTGGATTTCAGGACACCCGATGTCTGTCCACACAGCGACACAGCGGCTTGTTAGCTGAGGCCCGGTGTAACAACACGGAGCTGTGGCCCACATCCCCAGGGCCCAGCAGGAGCCAGCCGGCCTGGTGGGGGACAGTGGCTTGTACAGGGTGGGACCTAGTCTAGGCCGCAGTCTGGCCCGGGGCCCGGCCTGAGGGGTGCCCGGCCCTCGGCACGCTCGTGAAACCAGCAGGACGTGCCCGCGGCCCGCGTCTCAGGAGGCGGACGGGGCGACCTGGCGGGGGCCTGCCCATAGCGAGCCACGGGCAGAGCTGCCCGGCCCCCCCAGCCAGGTCCCTGCGGAGGAGGTGCGTTCACGGGCCGGGAAACAAGCGGCTCTGACCTGTGCCCATGGGGCCCGCGGCACCTGCCCCGGGTGAACTGGCAGGCAGACCTGGGAAACGGAGCACGAGGCTGGAGCGTCTGCCACCGAAGCTGCCCGGCCGAGCACAGCGAAGGCTAAGCCTTGTCTCATACGCTGACTTCCACCCAACGGCCCTGGCCCCCCACAGGAAGTGGCAAAGGGGACCTGTCCCAGGCTGGCCAGAGGAAGCCCGCCCCCAGCAGAGACTGACAACTGGCTGCCTGGCACCCCCCCCCACCATGGGGCAGGACCGGGGGCGTGCGCCCCGTGAGGCCGGCTCGGGGACCCGCCCAGGCGCGTGCAAGACGGCCACAGAAGGAAGGCAGACTGCAGTCTGTCCTGTCCCGCGGAAGGACCCCACACTGCCAGGCGGGTGCATGACCTCGGCCGATGTCCCAGGGACCGGCACACCGGGCACTGCCCTCGCCCTTCACCCCTCAGCTCCTCGGGGCTCGCCAGGTCTGCAGCGCCCGTGCTGGGAAGGCGGAGCTGCGGAGGAGCCGGGCCGCGTCTGGCCCCACAGGGCGTCAGGACCGGGTCAGGGGCAGAAAGAAGCTCCCGCCTGGAGCCCCAGCCTTGTCTGTCTCATTGGAACTACCAACTCCACTGTCCTGGGCGCCTGACCTCTGGCCAACGCAGACCTGAGTGTGCCCGCAAGCGGGGGTGTGTGCCGTGGCCCTGAGGCCCCGCGTGGCTGCAGCCGCCCTCGCCCAGACTCAGGGCCTTCCGAGCGCCGTCCTAACACACTGGACAGCGGGCCTTGCTCTCGTGGAGGCGGCCGTTCCCCGGACCACCAGGCCTCCCCAGAAGAGCCACGCCGCAGGGTGAGGCGTGTCGGCCACCAGATCTGCCACAGCCTTCTGGCGGGCAAGACGGACTTCTGGCGAGGCGCCCCCTCTTTGAAGTATGTTGGAAAGTGGACGGCTCGGCTGCAGGCATTACTTCCCTCACAGATGCCAGCGCTGCCGACTCCCGCTGCCTGGTCCACAGGCAACGGCGAGCAGACCTCCCTCGGGGCACCGGTGATCCAGTGAGCGGAGCAGGCAGATGTGAGGACTGTCACCTCTCAGGCCAAGAGACTTTTTCCACAAAACCCCTCTGTGGCAGGCCAGGGCCTGAGGTCACTAGGAAGGTGCCAGGCAGGTGGGCACGTGGGAAAAGCCACTATGGCATTTGCTGGCCACCTTTCTCAGACTGAAAGTTCTGCTGAAACAGCTTGTCTTCTTGATTAAAAATAAAAATAAGCTATGCAAACACATTATACCCCAGGAATTACGCTAAAAAGAAAGAAACCCACGGAACCCGCTGACTGGCATAAAGCGCAGGCTGCTTCTGCGGGGCCAGGCGCTGCGCGGAGCCGCCCGCCCCGCGGCGAGTGTAATTGCTCGCCCTCGGGCACCTGACAAAGGACGCTCTTCAAAGCCCCTCCGCGGCTGCGGACGGACGCAGAAGCTGCGCCGTGAATAGGCTCTGATTCAGGGGGAACGTTTCCATTCTCTTGTCAGTCAGAAGATGAAGAGAACAAAAGCCAGTCCCCTGGGAGGGACACGGCCTCTCGCAGCCAAGAAGGCCTCCCTCCACTCGGGGACTCGCTGTCTGTGCAGCTCGAGGCCTCTGTGACAGGTGCCAGGCCCGGCGCTGGGCCGTGGGCGCTGGGGGCGGGCTCGGGGGCAGGCTGGGGGGCGGGGCAGGAAGGCAGCAGAGAGACCTCGGGCTGCCGAGTCAGGCGGGCCTGGATTCGAAGCTCGGGCAGCTCTGGAGAGTCCTAGGGCCTCTTGGTGCCCCAGGTTCTCTCCTGGGGAACAGGGAGCACCAGCTCCCTCACAGCACTCTCTCCAGAGAGTCCCTGGAGCGGTGGCGGCCACGCAGTGGGCACAGCCCAGGGACGGCCCCTCTCCAGCAGCCAGGCCCGCAGAGGGAGGGCCGCGAGCCTTCCTCGGCTCAGAAACCAGTCCCTGGCGGAGGCCCTGGCCCGATGAGCCGAGCCCCGAGGGGGGCAGTACGTGGCCCACGCTCCACGGGCCCAGCACCCCAGCCCCTGAGCGGCCACGCAGGGCCACGCAGCCAGGCCCGTGGCAGCTCCCTGCAGACTTCTGGGCCACCACAACCCAAGAGCAAAGTGGCAGAGGAGACAGGATTAAAGACAGACAGAGTGGAAGAGGCCAGGCTGGGGGCGACACCTGTCCTGACGGGGTTGCTGGCAGCGCCTGCCCCGCCCCTCCCGCCGCCTGGGAGAGCGGGGAGCTGACGACACGCAGGTGTTCCCAACCTCGGCCACGGCCCGTCACCAGGCACACATCCTCACTCGCACACCTGGCCACCTTGTGACAACGATCACTGCCTGTCTTCCAAGAAACCCTGCTGCCCCCAGAGGCATCCTGGGAATCGACAGGCAGTCAGAGTCATTTCGATCATTCAACGCAGTCCCGGGAATGCGCCGAGGGTATAGAGAGAGAACTCGCAGCCCCGCCCGCCCTGTGCCCAGCGCCCAGAGGCCCAGCGGACCACAGGTGGCCGCTGCCCGCCCTCCCAGCCCTCCTCAGACAGAGGATGGGTCAAGAGCGGCGAGTGGACCAACGGACGTGAGAGCAGAGGAGAGGGGGGAGGCTGTTCCGTGAGCTGTGATGGACGGACGGACAGACAGGATGGCTGAGTGCAGCGGGCCCACAGAGAAGGCCCTTCCCAGGGCCCGTCTGCAGCTGGCCGTCTCCGCCCACAGCGGCAGCCCAAGGCTGGGCCTGGCGGCGGGGGTGGACTTGTTGAGGGAAAGAAGGCACTCCACTCAGTGTCTCCGAGCAGAGACGTGGACACGTGACAGGCAAGACTGAGCCACACACAGGAGCACCGGCCCCGGCCCCAGCTCCACTGCAGCCAGGAAACCCGCAGCCAGGCGTGGGCAGTCCTGCACGGAGACCTCGCCGCTGACGGGGGCGGCGCCAGGCACACCGGAAAGGCTACCGGGCGCTGCTGTGGGTGAGGAAGACAACGGGCACCCTGTCTGGCCCACTGCCGCAGCCCCGACCCGCTGGACACGCGCCCCCACCACGCCACACGTCCAAGGCCCCGGAGCCCAAGTCCGCGGTGGGGCCGGGGCCAGTGCTGTGCAGGCGGGTGTCTGACTGCGGGCTCTCGGGGAAGGAGCCCCAATTTCTAACGCCTGCTGATGCCTGCGGCAGCAGCTCTCCCACCGCGGCCATGCGGTCATGTCCTGCCAACCCAGGGGTCACCTGAAGTGTGGAGGGTCCTGCTCAGGAGGCCGAGCTGGGGCCACAGGGACCTGAATGGCAGATAAGCAGAGGCTGCAGGCCCCACACCCACACCGTCCTGCCTGGCAGGCCCCGCCCCAGCCCCTGAAGAGGGAGACGTGTGTCCGCAGACGGGCGCCCGCGCAGGGCAAGAGGACTGAGCTGCGAGAGCACACTCCACCCGTGCTGCGCCCGGGCGGTGGCGGGTGGGGGGGGGGTGTGACTGCAGCTCAGGAGCACTGGAAGGCCACCACGGCCCCAAGGCCCCGCTCACGGAGGACCCAGAGGGGCCGTTGCTGGCCGCCTTCGTAAAGGCAGGAAGTGCTCAGGGAGGGGCCAGCGGCTCATGGGCTGGAAAGCAAACGACCCCATCGCAGTGACCATCTTCTCCGGCCACCGGCTCGGACGCGACCTGACAGCAGAAAACACTGGCTCTTTATGGCGAGCGACAGAAAACGGCTCACGGTCCCTCTAGCAACCGGTGACCACGGGCAAAACGACCCTGGGGAACCGTTTCAAAGCCAGGTTTGATGGCCTGCCTTCAAGTCCAAGACCACTTTTCCTTCTTAAGGTCAAGGAGAATTGCTTTATTTGGAAGTCTCTACTTTAATTAAGTAGTCTCGGCTTGGCAATAAACTCTGAACATCAATCTCCGGCGGAGGGTCACAAAGATGTCATCGTTAAGGAGAAAAGCCTCTCAATCATGACCTGCGGCGTCACACGGGACGGCTCCCCGGTGTGCGCACGCGCCCACAGGGTGGCTGAGGCTGACCCTGCGGCGTGGCTGGGAGGCTCTGGGAAGGACACACTGCAGAGGGACAGAGCCTCCTCCCCTCCCGCCAGCCCGTGGTCCCGCAGAGGGAGGCGGAGCGCAAGGACAGGCCCCAGCCCGGCCCGCTGTGGATGGGTCTGGAGCTCCTGCCGAGGCCGTAAACGGTGGGGGGGGGGGGGGGGCGCCATCGCAGAGGCCACAGCTCTGAGCAGAGGCTGGCGTGGCCCCGCGGCAGCGCCGAGCACAGGTCTGGAGCTGAGGTCCCACGGCACCTGCCAGCGTCCGGTCTCCCAGCACAGGAGAGAATGTCCTCGGCGCGCTAAGCCCAGCCAGGCACGCCCGGGTGGGGTCTTCAGAGTGGCCTGGCTCCCCGGGCCTGTGAGGGATATGAGCACGTCGAGAGCCTCGAGGCCCTCCCAGGACACTGCCAGTCCGAACGAGGGCAGAGAGCTGTCCCTCGGGTTATGGAAAACAACCCCCTCTGCCTGCTTGGCGGAAGACACCTGAAAACCAGCTTAAACTGGGCGGAAAACCGGGGGTTGGGGCGGCAGCGAGGCCCAGAAAGAGACAGAGCAGGGGAGCAGAGGAGGGCCCGGGGGTCCCAAGTGACAAGGTCAAAGCCACATTCTTCCAGCAGCACATGCCTTGCTGATGGCAGGGGGTCACGGCCAGACCCCGAGGTCCCGAGGTGGCCACGGGAGGCCCCGGGGACTGGGCTCCTTGCGCAAAGGCCTGCAGGGACGGAGGGGCGGGCCGGGGGCGGGCCAGCCCACGTGGGTCTGGCCTGTGAGGGTGCCGGGCGTGAGCCGTGGCTCCCAACCTCAGAGCCTCCGCCCAGGCCTTAGAGGCCGAGCCCCTGGCGGAGCGGGGCGTCCACAGCCCTGGGCACACCACCCGGGCAGTGGGAGGGATGCCTGGAGACCCCTGCACATCAAGCTCCGCCCCAAAGAGTTTGCTGTCCCGACACCCCGCACGCTGGGCGGTCGGTGGGAGCAGCCAGGGAAGCCCAGAGGCCACGGCAGCGGTGAGGAAGGCGGCTCGGGCGGGACGGGGCCACTGCAAGACAGGACAGTTCCCGGACATCCACAGGAGTTGCTGGACAAGCCAAGCTCGCTCTCGCCCAGTCGGCCCCCACTCGTCATCTGTGCTGACCGGGTGATGTTTTCCCGTCACATTCACAGACGAGGAAGCCGTAGCGCGGGCTGCGCCCGTTCTAGGGAGGCAGGGGCAGCAGGGCGGGGGCCGTGGAATCTGGGGCACAGCTGAGCCTGGGGAGGAAGCACGGGGACAGCAACCATCTAGAGACAGGACAGCGAACATGGAAGCTGCCCCAGGCCACAACACCCGCGCGGGAGAGGACAGTCCCCTGCAGACCACTCTGAAGCCCCGAGCCACCGCCACTGCAGGAGCCCTGGAGCACAGGGCGAGCTCCCCACCAACCCCCGCACGTGCGGGCCCCTTCCCCTCGCAACTGGACACGCCCGATGCTCCGAACTCCGCCCCCCACGGGGCCCAGCAGAGGGCGAGGTACCAGGAGCCCCACGAGGAGCCGCAGCCGTGGGGACAGGTCTGGTGGTGACCTCCCCACGGCCAGGCCGCAGCCGGCTGTTCCCTGAGGAAACCCTGGGCACAGGCAGGCCAAGCGGGCGGGAGCGGGCTGGGGGCTCCCTGCGCTCAGCACCAGGCCAGGCCACGCGGAGCTGGAGGCCACGTGGAGACCGCCCGGCCTACGGAGAGGAGGAGGCCGGGGAAGGGGCCAGGTCAGTAAACCTGCCCTTCACCGCGCTGCCGGGAGGAGCCAGCACAGCGAGGCAACACAGGAAGGGCCGGGAGCCCTGCCGGGCACATCGCGGCGCCTCACCGACACCAGCCGCCCTTGGCACTGTGAGCGGCGCAGCAGCCACATTCAGGGTCAGCGACGGCCAGACGGGAGCCAGGGTGTGTGCTCCTCACACACGGTGTTTGCGTCACACCGAACCTGCTCCTTTCCTTTGGCTTTGTATGTTGTGTGTACTGGATAACATGTGCGCCCCAGTCACAAACACGCAACACAACACGCCTGCAGGCGTGCACGCAGGCGCAGGGAGCCAGCCCGACGTGCAGGTCACAGCTCCCGCAGAGACAGAGAACGCCGGGTCCCAGGGGCAGCGCTGGGCCAGGAGGGCTGCCGTCCGAGGGACCGGTCAGGCTGCGTTCACGCCAGGAAGACCCTGAGCAGCAGGTCCTGGGGACGAGCCTCGGCCTGAAGTGGGGGACGGGCAGGAGCGCGCAGCCCTGCGGCCCACCGGCCCCGCAGCCCCGCATGCACTGCGGCCCACCGGCCCCGCAGCCCCGCATGCACTGCGGCCCACTGGCCCCTCGGCCGTCACGGGGCCGGGCGCGGGCGCGCGGGAACGAGAACCGGCTGTGCTGCCGCTCGCGGAACGCCCCGTGGCTGGAGCACCGCCGGTTCGGGCGTGACCTCTGACGCTCACCTCGCCGCGGCAATGAACACACTTTCCCCTGGGCGACAACAAAGCTGAATCTAGTTTCGCAGCTGTAACTGAATTCCCTCGTGAAAGAGTAAGTCAATTTTAACTCGTGCTGTAGTTGAGACAGCTTTCAGAGAAACGTCACTCAAGCCCCTCCGAGCCCAAACTCAGAAACGCAGGCAAGGGGAACGCTGCAGCGGGCATGGAGCCCCGGACACGAGAGGGAGGACTGCTCTCCCTCGGAAAACACCCGGCTTTTTCACACAGGGGTCAAAGTGCACAATTTTCATAGGACGGCCACTGCCACCCCGGCCTCCCCAGGGTCGGCTGGTGTCACCCGTGCCACCAGGTGTCCCAGCCGGGCCCAGGTGGCCAAGCAGAGCCAGCCCTCACAGGAGGCTTTGCAAACCACACACACACACTTGCACACACACGTACCTACATCAGCAAACCACACACACGTGTGCACACATACACACACACGGAGTTAGACGCCAAATGAAATGACCAGCACACGAAGTCGGCCACACGTTTCTGACTCCTCGGGAGAGAAAACGACAGAGGGCAGCAACCGGCCACAGACGGTGAGGTTCCGTAAGCCTCGGGTGTTCACCGTGAAACCGTCACCTCCCTCGCGCGCGCAGAGAGACGGAGGAGAAGAAGCCAGAGCACGAGGGCAGGGGCGCAGGGGTCATGCGGTTTTCCTTCACAAGAGACCGGAAACATGGTCGGACGGGGCTTCTGCAGCCGGGGACCACGGTAAGCAGAGTCAACACTGGGGTGGACGGGGCTCGTGGACGGGGGACAGTAGCAGAGAAGAGCAGGGACCGGGAGGAAGACCACTCCCGTGAGGGACAGCGTGCACACGTGTGCTGTGCAGACAGCTCGCACCCCGCAGCCCCCCCGGGCAGGTGCGGCTCCACCGGCCCCGTGGCCCAGCACACAGGCCCCGCCCTCGGGGCCCTCCCGGACGCCAGCCTAGGCACCAAGGCTGTCACTCTCCCGGGCCTCAGAGGCACAGGGGCGGGGCAGGGGCCCGTCCAAAGCCCGTCAGGAACGGGGCGCACGGAGCTCTGCCTCTTCGCCCCCACCCCACCCGTGGAAAAACTCCCCTCCACGAGTTTTTCGTCCTGCTGGGACGGCCGGCTGGTCGGGGGTCCGGCCTATGCACCCCGTGAGGCTGTCAGGCCGCCGCTCGCTTTGGGACTGCGTCTTCTGGGCAGACGTCTGCGGTCGAGCGAACGCCCCCGGAGCGACAGGGCTGCTCTGTTGGGCGATGTCTCTGGGTTCCAGAACTTTCTTAGAATCTGGCCAGGAAGTCTTTGTTCTCTCGTTAGCGGTTCAACGCTTTTAAGAAACGTGGTTCCTTTCTTCCTTCCATTCCTTTTCTTTTCCTGTTCACCAACTCACAACACACAGTCTTGCCCAGCGTTTCTGAGGTGTCTTCGGTGGGAACCCGGCTGGAACGCCCTAGCTCCCCGCACTCGTTCCTGGCTCTTCCGCTGCACACCAGGCGGCCTGGCGCCCCCTCCCGTCCTGCCCCAGAGGTTCCCGGAGAGACCCCTGGGGTCCCTCTCAGGCAGCCCGGCTCGCACTCAGCATGGACCATCACCCCCCCCAGGGTCCGGCCTTGCGGGCCGCTGCCCCCACGCTTTCCACGTGGGCTCCACACAGCCACGAGCCCCCACTTCGATCACGGCACCCTCCCACCCGTGGAGCGGAAACTGCCGAAAGATCTGGGGGCAACAGGGGGTGCAGTTCCACTCACAAAGGAACCCCACGTGGAAGTGCTTCTTAGACACCCTCCAGCCACTGCTCCCCACCAGAAAGTGAGCCGGTGGCTCTGTCCCTCTTCTGTTCACCCCTGTGCTTCCCTCCTTCCGAGACCCGTGACCTCCACCCCCACCCCCTCCCGCCTTCTGGGGCGTGTCCTCACCAGACTTCTGCTGGAACTCCCGCCTCCCGCCGCTGGACTCTGTAGCACGGCTCAGCTCTTCCAGCGCCAGGCGCCGCCAGGAGGGGCCCACACCACCTCACCTTCCTAAACGCCGCGAAGGTGCGCTCCTCGTCAAAGCCCCAGGGTCCTGAAGTTCGTGCTGTTCCTCTCCGAAAGCGCAGAAACTAGGCGGTGGTTCTTTTAAAAGCGATTTTTCCTTCCCCGCACACCCTGCCTCTGATGACATCTTTGCAGTCCCAGGAAAGGCGCCAAGCCCACAAATTCCTCCTTCACGAGGTCACTGCCTGCAATGGCAGTGGGGCGGCGTGTGGCTGAAGCCTGCGGCACGGCTCTCACCAGCCAGAAAGCCCAACTCTGTCCCTCCTGCAGGTCTCCTGCCGTGAAAGCCGGGCCACTTCTGTTCTGGGGCATCACAGAAGCTCCCTCAGGGTGCAGTGGGAGAGCCCACACGTCACACAGTGTGACCTGTTACAGACAGGCCTCCTCCGGGTGCAGAGGGCTGGCGATTTAACGGAAATCTGCAGGACGAAGCGGCCGTCCTCGCAAGCTGCATGGCAAACACAAGTGTGACGGACCGCCAGGCCCAGGCCCGGGTGGGGGCCTCCGGCCGCCACAGCCACTCGTCCAGCAAATGTCCAGCAACCCTGCAGCACGTGGCCGCCCACACCACACAGCGCAGAGCAGGGCAATGCAACCATTTCCCGAACTGCGGCCCAGGAGCAAACGGGCACTCACCACAACTTCCTAACCTCCACTCGAACATAAAACCTGCCTTGCAGGACACGAGAGGAAACGAACAGGCCACTAAAGCGGTGTAATTCACATCCACTGCAAACCATATTTCAAAGAACTAAATGAGACTGGGGAACGGGGTGAAGCTGCTGGTCGCGGAAATGTCCAACAAATCAAAGAGAGACCTCACTGGGAAATTAGCAACGAATGTCCGTAGCTGCACTACACAAGCAGAAGACGGCATTTTGAGCAGACAGGTTGAAAGCAGCTAAATATGCGGAACTGTGGAAGTATCGCTGGAAGAACTGTAAAGCTCCACAATGTGCAAACAGAGCGAGCAGTGACCGTCAGACACGTGGCTGAAACCCAGGCTCCCTCAGGGAGCGGGACGGAGTCCCGAACCTGCGGGGCTCCGTGGGTTGCGCCGGTCAGCATCCCGCAGGCTGAGCGCCTTTCTCGTGCAGACGCCCGCTGCCGGGGCTGTCTGCGGGCAAAGGCACAGGCCGGGGGGCGCACGCAGGGCTGGGTGCAGGCCCCACGTCCACAAGGGGGCGGAGCGCCCTCTTCTGCACATTCGGTGACACGTCCGCAGGCTCCCCCGGGGCTCTTCATGAAAGACCACGTGCCTTCTCTGCACCTCGTCACTGGCCAGCTGGTGTCACAAGTCCACGCCTGCTCGGCTCCACATCTCTGTTAATGCTCTGCTCGTTAATTTAACAAACTGCCAGGAGAATAGGCTCGGAACGGCCGGCATTCTCTCTGCACGCTCACTTAATTAAACTCCGCTGCTGCGGCGTGACAGGCAGCGCATCACGGGGGGACTACTGGAAGGGTGAAGGTAAGAAGCATCACGAAGCTCCCACTTAAACATAAAAGCACAATCTACAGCGGCCTGAGCACACACTTTAATTTCTCCATACTATGAAAGATGTTATTTCCAGACCTGGTAATTAATTGGATTCCGTGGAGAAATCACGCCAGCATCCCTGGCAGCGGAGGGAGGCACGGCGGCAGGAAACAGGCGGCCGTGCACAGCTCACCGTCGCCCCGGGGGGGGGGGGGGGCGGTCACCAGGCCTAACGGAGCGGGGGCTGCCCGCCCTCGGGTGCTCTCAGCTCCCTGCGCTGTGCAGGGACGGCCCTCCAACCCCATCGCCCCCCCAGAGGGTGGGCGCCCCGCCTGCCCGCGGGGCCTCGGCGGGATACACGGCTGTCCTGAACCAGCCGGAGGCCGAGCTGGGCGCCCCGCCCGCCCGCCCGCCCGGGGCTGGCTTACCGTCGATCCGGCTCACGAGGTCTTCCAGCATCCTCACTTTCATCTGGATCCCCGGCTGGGCGAAGGTGTAGTTGTCCTAAAGAAAACAGCAAGTGTCACACGCACAGCCGTGGAACACACTCTGCAGGGACACGGCAGTGGGACACGGCCGTGGGACACGGGAGGACCGCCTCCGACTGGTGCGTGCCCGTGCCGCAGGCTGCAGACGCCCCCCACGGCAGTGCCCACGAGTCTGACTCTGAGCGGGCGAGCCCACCCTCCCTGACGTCGGGGCTCCGCCCAGAGATGCCCATCTTGGGGACGTCAAGGGACATTTCCGTGTGCAAATGTGTGACCTCCACACTGAAGTGCAGCAAACAGGCCTGGGCAGGGAGAGCTCACTGTGGGGACTCGTCTGCTGGGCGCAGACTGGCACTCGGGCAGCGCGCGCTCAGCACGGCCGCGCGGAGCGGCGGCAGGCGTGGCAGTGCCCGTCCCGGTGCCGGCAGTGCCGCATCAGGCCCGCATTGGCGCCAGCTTCCTCCGCACTCTCTCCCTCCCGGGCCTACGTTTCTCTCACGTCCTAACCACCTTTCCATCTTTTTCTCACTTCCCCGTGGCGCCTACTCAAGTTGTTTTCTCATTCTGTTTTAACTAAGCCTCTCTTCCGCTGCGTCTAATGAACTTCAAGGTCACCAACTGTGACCTGCTTGCTAGAAGGTGTTCGGTTCTCTTTGAAAACCTGCGGGCTCGTCTCGCAGAGTCTCGTTCTTCACGTCAAACCCTTCCTTTCCCCAAAGCGTCCCAATCCCGCCCGTGCCCCGGGTCCTGCTCCTCAGTTCGGGATCTCAATACAACCGCTCCGAACACAGAGTCGGCTCGCTGCGTCCCTCTTGGTTTTGCACTTCTACCGCCGGCTCGTCTTTGGGGCTTCGCCGTGAGAGACCCACCGGCCTGCGCGTGGCGGGAGCGTCCCTCGAGGGCAGCCGTCCTCCAAGTGGTCAGACAGCCGCCGGGTCCCTGAGAGGGCTGGCCCGTCGGCATGAATGAAGGCAGGGTCACCAAACTGCTCTCTGATGCCAGGCGCTCACCGTGGGGGGCGGGGGTGCAGTCTCGTTTGATGACATAGGAAAAGTTCTTAACTTTATAACATTGTGTTAAGTCTGGACCCTGAAGTGAACACCTTCTCAATGTTCTGAGAGGCAAAGCGGGAAGAACACACAGAGCACTTGAGAGGTGTAAGGAGGAAGCGTGACTTCTCCAAACAAAGCTCTTTGTAGCGATTGTTTGAGCCGTGAGCTGAATTAGATACATTTTTCAAGAAACCTCATTTGTACTTGAAAGAAGAAGAAAGAGGCAAACTGGTTAATCAAACCTGGGTATCTAGCAGACATCTTCTCAAAAAGGAGCAAAGTTACTCTGTCACTTCAAGGAAAATAATTGGCAGCACTTGTTACAAATATCTGAGCTTCTAAGCTGGAATCTGCACGTTGGAGAACTTCCGCCTGCCCGTCTGGGCTGGACGGCCTCTTCTGGGGCGGGGGCCGCGGGGGCCGCGGGGGCCGCGGGGCCGCTGGCGGGCGTGACGGCGTGTGCACACCTCGTCTGGGCCGGGCTCTCGCGCACGACTAGCGCGCGGAGAAAGGCCCGCGCACGACCAGCTCGTGGGAGAAAGGCCCGGCCGGGCCAGTGGGCTGTGACGTGGCCGCGTGCGAACGTCCGCGGGGACGGCTGCAGACTGCACGTTGCAATGAGCTTGAAGGAACGAGCATCTGTCTGGGTGCACAGCACTCGCACGGAAAAAAACACCCCCGGGCCCCTGCCAGGGTGAGCAGGACCCCCGCTTCCCAGCGGGGCCCCCGCGCGAGGCTGCACCGTCCGCAGCCGCCCGCGTGCAGCAGGGCCACGGACCGGCACGGCGGCGCCACGAGGGCCCAGGTGCCTCCCGTCGGCTTAGACGGTGAGAGCTTCGCAAAAAGCGAAGCAACGCCTTTCTCCTCGCTAGACACGCGTGTTGTGAAAAGTGTTCCTGAGTCAAGAGGTGTCACTCGTAACAGCACGTACCGTCACCACCGCCATCTTTCCAACCCCCAGCGTGTGTGAGCAAGCTCAGCCGAGTTTCCAGCGTGGTCAGTGGGGACAGGACCGACCCTGGAGCTCCTGGGCGGCCTCGGAGACTGCAGAGCGGGACTGAGCGGGGCTGAGGGCCGCGACCGCAGGCCCAGGGCCAGTCTCTTTTCACGCCTGCCCAGGGCAGGAAGCCCTGCACTCCTGGGCAGGCTCCCCGACACCCCCCAGACCCGCTGCGGGCGGCCAGGCCGTGCTCTCCACTTGCGGAGGACCCCCTTCAAGGACTCCCCGTGCCTTGTCAACCGCTTCTGTTCAACATCAGCCGGCATTTTCAGCCCCTGTGGGGGGGCAGTGGTACCTCTGCCCCGCAGCCCCTCCCCCGGCCACCAGGCTGCGCACTGCTCGGGTCAGCAGAGGGGGCGCCTCGCGCGCCCCCGAGGCCGGCGACTGGCACCGGCACCTAGAGATGGTGGATGCACCCCAGGCTCTGGCCAAGCGCAGAAGCGGGCCTCGGTGGGCTCGTCCGTGGCCGTCCCCGCCCCACCCCCAGCACTCGCCGCACGTCCCCCCACGGAGCAGCGCTGCCCGGCAGCAGAGACCTGGGCCGAGACCGGGCAGCTGGCGCGCCCCCGGGGGCCGGGCTCACCTGGATGCCGTCCAGCAGCCTGCTCATGCACCAGTACGTGTCGGCCTCCACGTCACGCAGCACGTCTGTGGGCACGCGGGACACGTCGGCCATGGCCACAGCCTCCTCCTCTACGGGGCACAGGAAACACACAGGGTTACCCAGGTCCCACTCTGTTGCTGCAGCAGGGGTGTCCCGCCCGCGGCCCACGGGCGGCCCAGCACAGCCGCGAACACGGCCCAGGGCGAGATCGTAAACCCAATGAAAACACGACGGGGTGCGCTGGGTGCGACCACGCGCCGCGCTGCGGGTAACGTGGGGCCCCACACGGCTCTCGCTCCTCCCGCGGGGCCCGGAGACGCCGGAGGCTGGCCGCCCCGCTGAGGAGACGACCTGTGCCCCCTCCTCCCCATCACTTCGCGGCCCTCAACTTCAGTGCCTCAGCAGATGCAGATGATTAATATTCTCAATCCTCTCCGATTGATTAACATCATTAATGTACTGTGAGTGATCGCTTCTCGGGCATTTCACATCCTAATAAGAGAGAACCTAAATATACCACGTATTCCTAAAAGAGACCTGAAAGTTTTCCATAATGTTTAAAAAGTTCTGTTTCTGACACATTTTCACGTGCATTCAGTAATAACTCCTCCAACAGCCCAGTTCCGAGGCCGGCGCTCCCCGAGCCGTGCAGTCGCCCTCCACAGAGACGGAGGCCCCAGCGCGCGGTGACGCGGTGACGCAGGCGTCCGACAGGAAGAGGAGGCGACGGGGCCGCACGCCAGCCCTCCCCGAGCACGCGGCCCCGAGGAGGAGACGCCCGTGTAAAGTGCCAGGCAGACGCCCACCTGAAGCGGCTGTTAGACCCTCACGGAGCTGCTGCATCCAGCATAACACTCGTCAGTGCCTGAAAGTCGCGCACCGTTTTCAAAATTTTACTTGCCTTCATTTTATTTTGCAAATGTGCACGGCATGTTTGCAAGGAAAACAGGTTTAAAGTTGAAGACATACAAGTCAGGGTGCTACAGTCACGGGACATGAGGGTGCGGTGGGGCGAGGGGCGGGGCCACTCCTCAGGCCCAGGCGGGAGGCCCTGGAGGCCAAGGTCACAACCTCAGGGGAGGGGCCGCCTCCCTGGATTAGGGCCTGGACTCAAGTCTCCCGGGAGCACCTAGGCCCACCCATGCCAGTTCCGCCCACGCATCCTGATGCCTTTCCCGCTGCAGGACCACGTTCACACTCGCAGTGTGAACGGCCTCCTCTCGGGGCCTCGCCAGGAAGAGTTGGCAAAACCGACCCCGCGCCCCACCCTGGGCGCAGCTCCAGCTTATTCTCCAGTCTCAGCACTTCCCCTCCCCCACGTGGGGTGCAGGCCCAGCCCCCACCACATGCAGGAAATGCGGGTGCCCTTTGGGGGTGTCCCTCAGTCGGGGAGCAGGGCAAACAGTCCTGGGTCTCCTCCACGCCCTCCTCCTCGAGCCCACAGAGCCCCTTCCACACACGGGCTGCCCGTGGCCTTCCCTGGTCAGAGACGCCCCCCACCACCCTGGTCGGCAGCTGCCCAGCCCCTGTGGGCGGCAAGCAGGTCTCCGGGCAACAGGGAGGGCGTGCTGGGCCGGGCGGTGCTCCCTTCTAGTGCACAGAGCTGCGGGCACGGCCTCCTCTCCAGCCGCCCCAGGGCCGTCTCTCAGGGCAGGACTCCCCAGGACCTGGGCGGCTGCCACCCCTGTCCTGGGCTCCCTGCTGAACCCGACCCGACCCTCCAGCCTGGCTGGATCAGCATTCAAGGTGCCAACGACCTCATGTACTCGGTCACCTCTGTGAAGACCCAAAGGCAGTCACGTTCAAGGCGCAGGGGTGAGACTCCAACACTGAAGCAGGGAGGGGGTTGAGAACTTCACCCACAACACTCACACGCACACACTCATGGCTGTTAAAGTCCCGCTGAGACCCCAGCTGCTGTGGCTTAGTGGTTGAGCACCGGCCTGTAAACCAAAGGGTCGCCAGTTTGACTCCCAGTCAGGGCACATGCCTGGGTAGCGGGCCAGGCCCCCTGTGGGGGGCAAGTGAGAAGCAACCACACATGGATGCTTCTCTCTTTTCTTTCTCCCTCCCTTCCCCTCTAAAAGTAAGTAAATTTTTTTCATTAAAAATAAATAAATACATCCTCACAGAGGATATGTTTTTATTGATTTTAGAGAAAGAAAGGAAGGGAGAGAGAAAAACAGGGAGACAGAGGCAGAGAAACATCCATCAGCTGCCTCTTCCACAGGCCCCGACAGGGAATCCAACTCACAGTCCAGGTCCCTGCGCTGACCGGGAACTGAACCCGCAGCCTTCCGGTGTGCAGGACGATGCCCCAGCGACCGAGCCCCGGCCAGGGCCACGCACGCCCTTTTAACAAACCAGAACTGAGACTGGAGATGGAGCTCCGCGTCCCGTCGTTCTCACGGGCGCCCTGTGCCTGTCCGACACTGAGAGACTTGCTCGTGAACTTGTGCTCAGGGCTGCGGGAGGCCAGCCACGTCGCCCGGCTCAGCCTTCCCGAGCGAGGCTGGACGGGGGCACTTCGGGGCCCGGACGGACGCCCACGAGAGCCCGTCCTCGAGGCAGGAGGCACCGAGCCCCTCGACCGGGACCCCGGCGCTCCCCAGACAGGCTGCTCCCCCGGAGGGCAGGGCGGCACGCCCCCCTCCCCCAGGAAGCACTGAGGGTCACGTCTTCATCTCTGCCAACTTGATAAACAAAAACAGAGCTGCGTTACTGCTCTGACTTGCATTCTCGTTCCTTGTGAGGCTGGACTGGTTTTAGTTTATCAGTCATTTGTGTTCCCCGCTTCGCAGCATCTTTGCTTATTTCTAAAGAGAACCTTTTTGACTATTTGCTCTTCACAAACATAAGAAATGGTTCCCGAGGACAAATACTTCCACAAACCAACCCGGGCCCCGCAGCAGGGAGGGCGGCGCCGACGCGGGAGGAGCTGCCGATCGACTTCTTTCCAGCCAATGCGAAGCGTGAAAGATCGAAGCTCAGAACCCGTTCTGGGGAGGCTGGAAAATAACTCACTCCGCCTGACCTCTCTCACTCAGCTCCACATCAGCGCACCTTTAATCAAACACGTCGATATGTACTAATTAACCCTGCGCGGAGTCAGTCAAAGTTAACAAACCACCTCAGTAATAAATCAGAAAATCATAACAGGCATGTCCGTTTTTGTGAGTGGCACGCCACGTGGCAGGGACCACGTCACCGCGCTGGCGTGTGGGCGCACCGTGTCCACTGTCATTAAACCCACAACACGCTTCCGCACGAGAGAAACGGCTGTCGAGAACCGCGTCTTACTATTCTGCTGCTAAACCCTCTTGATCACCGTCAGTTTAACTGCTCCGGACAGGGCTATAAATACCACTCCGGTTCAGCTCCGCACTGCGAGGCGGCCCCTTCCCTGCCAGGCTGACCGGAACCCCGATTTCCGGGCCGCCCGTCCTTCGCTGGGCCTCAGTCACTTCCATTTCAGTCGGTGTGGCACGCAGCTGCGTCCTGCTGGTTTACGGAAAACAGTGAGAAGCAGCTGCTGCGGCACGCTGTACGCGTTATCTCCGATTAGGTCCCTAACGGGCAGGCGGCCCATTCCACTCCGGTGCAAGTGAATGAAGACGTTAATGCTACCCATGTGCGGCTGCCATGCGTCCGGCCCCTCCTCCACTCCAGGGGCCCCGTCCTGAGCCCCCGCCCTCCGGGGAGAGCCTGGGGCTGCCGCAGACACAGAAGCGCAGGGGACGCCTTTCCTCCCAGGCACTTACACTCAGGAACAGACGACAAGGAGAGGCAGGGCCCCAGGACTGGCCGTGGCACCATCCCCTCAGCGGTCACAACCCACGTGCCCGTGCCAGGCTGCAGGCAGGAACCACGCCGGCTCTCCCAGAGGCGGTGGCTGGGAGGCCGCTGCGTACCCAACACTTCACACACGACCCTTTCCTCTCCTTGGCAGTAACTACCTCGCCGCCACAGCCAAGCAACTGCGCTAACATCGACTGGCCCTTCGGAGAAAGTTTGCACTTGACAGACCAGGGGGCGACCCCCAACACAGAGTCACCTAGGAGGTGCCTGTGACACACCGGCTGGAGGCGGGTAGAGACAGAGGCCACGGCACACCGGCCTCCACGGAGAGGAAGCTTGTCCTGCCCGGGGGGGGGGGGGGGGGGGGGGGGGGGGGGGGGGGGGGGGGGGGGGGGGGGGGGGGGGGGGGGGGGGGGGGGGGGGGGGGGGGGGGGGGGGGGTGGAGGGAAGGAAGGCTTCCTGGAGGAGGGGACCAATGACTCAGGCCCTGAATGATAAACCAGCAGAGCTTTAGAAGCGCAGCCAGCCAGCCAGCCACCTTGCTCCCCTAACTAAAACTGCTCTTGCACCGCAGCCTATCAGACCCAAGCCCCTCGGCCCAGCCCACGGCTTCTCCATGCGAAGGCCCCCTCTAGCCTGTCCCCCGCCCCTGCCACTCACCAGCACGGCCCCCTCGTGGGCGCTGCCAGGCCCTGCAGCGTGCTTCTCCTTGGCCTGGCACGCTCCGCCACTCCTGCACGGAGGCCCTTGGGGCCCACACTCACAGGCCCGCCGCACACACCGTCTCGCTCAGGGGAGGCCGGCCCCGTCACCGCTCCCAGGCAGTGGCGTCCCAGGGGAGCCTCAGAAACCGGGGCCCCAGGCCCAGCCGGTGCTCAGCCCGGAGAAGGCAGACGGACGCACCCAGGAAGACATCACACGCTTGCCCAGGGCGCTCTGGCGTGTGAAGGGTTTTCTGTCACACGGCGTCTCTGGGACCGCCCAGCACTGAGCCCCGTGTCAGCCTCCCGGCAAGGAGGAGCGCGGAGAGCGCCCTCTCTGCATCGCAGACGGGAGCCCGAGGCAGCGGGCGAAGGGCAGCGGGGCCGCGGGGCACGGCGCTGTCCCAGCGTTTCCCCGCGCCTCTCTGCGGTGCCGGCACTCGCACCGGCACCTGCCCGGCGCTGGCGCGCGCCCGCAAAGGTGACATCAGTGAACGCGAGTGGCCACTGCCGCCGTCTCCTTGGTCCTCGGAACCTCCCGCAGCCACGCACCGAGCTCACGCACAAAACAGAGAGAGCAGCTCACACCCCAGCAGGAGAGTGGACCCAGCGGGCCCAGGGTCCCCCGCCACCAGCCCTGGGGAAGGTCTGCATCTCACGGCGCACACGAGGACCCGGAAAAGGGCCTCCATCGACCGCCCCCTCAAAAGGAGTCAAACGCCTGGGGGTCCGACAGGCCACTGAACGGCGCACATCCAGGACCGAGCCCCCGGCCCCACCTCCTCGGGCAGCGGTGACTCCAACCTTCCCAGGGGTGAGGACGAAGCTCAGGGCCGCCCTCCGCTGGCCCCCACCTCGCCTGTGCCCAGCCCATCAGCACACTCTTGGAGGTGTGCATCCAGCTGGTCAAACCAGCCGCCAGCGGGCCCCCCCATCACCGCTCACCCAGACAGGCTCTGTGACCTGACGACCTAACCAGTCTCCCCGAACCCCCGGCTCCTCCCTCCACCTGCACTCAGCACATTCCCCACGAGACCCTCCACCCACGACCCCCCGTAACCTGCTCTTTAAACACCCCTCCTCCAGATCGAAAACCAGCGCCTTCCCAAAGGCTCCCACTTCTCGGGCCCTCAGCGGGCTGGGCCTTGGGGCCACCTCAGGGCAGTCCCCTCGCTCAGCACGGCGGGCGGAGCGACCGGCCCTCGCTGGGAGAACGCGCGTCAAGAAAAGGCCTCTCCTCGCTGCGTCCTGCGGTCTGAGGGCGGGCGGGGGAGCGAGCCCCGCGACCCGGCTGCCGCAGGGAGGCAAGCACAAGCCACCGGCCGGAGCAGAGCAGTCTGCCCTGCGTGCACGTGCACAGGCGTGTGTGCGCGTGTGCACACATCTGTGTGCATGGGCGCATCTCTGTGCGCACACTGGCCCGGCACATGGGTTGAACTGGGCCCCGGGAAACAAGCCGCCCCGCACGACCTGACTGCGCAGCCTACGCCTGCCTAGCTCGGCAGCGTCCGCAGAGGGAACCACTTCGACGGTGAGGGGCAGCCCCTGCCCGTCCCCGGGGTCCCTCGCAGCAGGCGTGGGCTCCCTGCGAGCGACTCTGCTCCCTTGGCCAGCAGCCGCCGCCGCCCCACGGGACGCCAGTCGCATAGAGGGACCCCTCTGTGCTGCATCAGCGGCTTCCCGAGCCGAGCACAGCGCAGGCTCGTGCGCACCGTGACGGGCTCACGCACCACAGCAGTCAGTAATCCGCGGTGACGCGGGCCATAAGCCGAGCCCATGCCTCTCCCACGGGAGGCCGGGACGTGGGCCCACCGTACAGAGTCCGACCACAGGCAGGAGCGCCACTCAGCAGCGGGTCCCCCAGGGCTCCTCGGAAGCAAGCGCTACTGGCCCCGGTCGGAGTCCCGCTCTGGAATCGAACTGACTGGAGGGAAAGAGAGCACGCCGCTGACACCTCCCGTCACGGAAGCGCCACACCACGCGTGAAGCCTTCTCTGCTCACAGGGCTTCGACTCCTTTTTCCTCTCTCTCCAAAGACGCTTTCCGAGGACGGGCGGTGTGCCCTTTCTCCTGGCTGGCTGTGGCGCTCAGCCCTGCCTGTCTCTGACACCCCAGCCCTTCGTCCTGGCAGCCCTCCGAAGGCCCGCCTCCCGGACGCCCACGTGGCTCTGCGCGCCCTCCTCCCCTCATGGCTGCCCTGGGAAGGCCGCCGGCGCATCAGGTGAGAGCAGAGCAAGGCCTTGGTGACTGTCCTGCGTCTCTCAAGAGGAAAGAGCTACAGCCGCCCCAGGACGGGAGCAGCCGCGTCACCGCGAGAGCAGCCCAGCTGCTGACCGGGCTGAGGACACTGAGGCCAGATGGCTGTCAGGGCCTCAGGCCACAGTCCCGGGCAGAGTCCCAGACACCCCACCCCCCACCGGCCCGCCACACCTGACACAGGCAGATCTGCGAACCTCAGGTGCAGGTGCAGAGAGACAGAGTGGGGCGGCTGCGCCCACCAGGAGCAGACCAGCACACGAAGGAAACCAGGGCACGCAGCGCGGCAGGCAGAGGGCGGGCAGATGGCAGCATAGCCCAACGCGCGGCAAGTGGCTCCTACAGGGACACGTGTCCCCCGCGCCGTTACTTCAATGACAACCGAGCTCTCCTCCTTTGGAGTCCTTCTGCTCTGACCCCAGGGCACCCTCTGGCCCCGGCCAGCGCCATCTCCCCACGCGCCCCCCACCCCTGCCCACGCACTGGGCCGCGCAGCCGAGTGCGCCCCCTGCTGGCACCACCCAGCACCGCATCTGTAGAACATGATCGACCCCGTTCAGAGTCGGCTGGAGACGAGCTCGCCCGTGACAGGCGCTCCGTTTGGTCCTCACAGTTCACCCGCCTGGAGGAACAGTGTCCTCGGTACTAAGGCGATCCCCCGTCGCAGGACTGGGGGCCGCTCTACTCACAGCGGCAGAGTAACGGCGGGTGAGGTTCCCGGGCAGCACGCGGCTGGGGGCCGGCGAGCATAGCGCTGGAGGAGACGCGCAGCAGAGGGTCGCCCGGGCACTTCCTGCACCCACGAGGCTCCTACGGGTTAACGTGTTTGGAATCCTTCTGCAATACTCACTCAGCTCTTCCTACCGAAGCAAACGCTCAGAGGCCCGACACGGATGGCTTAGCTGAGCGGCCGAAAGAGCGGACCAGAGCGGCCACGTCTAGGGACCCGCCTCGGGGCTCCCAGAGAAACCGGCGGCCGTGGGGAGCTGGGGGCCTCCAGGAGTCAGGAAGATGTCTTCGTAAAGGGTAAGAAAACACCTCAAGACCAAGTCAAAGAGAAAGACCACAACACAAACGATGGCTCCGTGACCGCTGTGTCACAGGATGAGCTCACAGGCCCGGGGGCTAGCCTGAGGACAGGCCCCGGCCCAGGACCTTAACCAGGTCTCTCAACGAGCCACGTTTCACGTCTGCCCAGCTGTCGGGGTGCCGGGCGCCGGGCACCGCACGAGAGGGAGGTCCCGCTGCGGGGAGCAGCTCAGGCCCCCAGGCTCCAGGCGGGGAAGAGGAAGGACCATCACCTGCCATCCACGCCACGTCTTCCGAGTGAGCCCCCACAACGCCGGTTTTCACACCAGAAAAGCCAGCTGGCTACCCGCCAGGTGCACACACGCGCCAGCCCTGCAGAGCAAGGGGCCCACCACCGGCCTGGTACTCCAGGCCCGCCCTGCGCTCCGGAAGGCGGCGTGAGCCCTGCCTGCCACCCGCTGCCGTAGATCAATCTCGCCGTCAGCACCAGCGTCTACAGAGCAGCGCCCCGCAGGCGTGTGCGGACTGCCGGGGCGCCAGGAGACGACACCAGACTCGCACTGAGGGAAAGCGGGTCCGGAAACAGGCCCTGAGGCCAGACGGAGGGCTGGCTTCCTCTGGGGCCGGTGTCGCCTGGCTGCTCCTTCTCTGCAGAACCCCTGCGCGCAGGTCCTCCAGGACGGGAGCACGTGATGGCGAGTGCGGTCACACGGCAGCGGGGGGGCGGGGGGTGTCACAGGCTGGCTGCCGCCACACCAGCACCAGCCGAGCACAAGGACCGCTGTCGCCAGGCGTTGGTCCATCTGCTGCCCCACTGCACACACACACACACACATACTCACACACACACGCCCGTCCGTCTAGGTGCCTCATTAGGCCCCTACAGAGAGGTGTGCGCAGGTCGAAAACGCCCACGTCACTCCTGGCCAGAGTATGGACTGCTCTCGGCTCTCCACCCCCTTCACAGGCCACTGCCCCCTCTGCGCTCTGACCTGCCGGGAACAGCCCCGTGTCAGGACCGCGGGGCCTGCGGATGAGCGAAGCCACGCCAGCACACGGACAGCTCAGCCTCAGAACCCCCCGAAGACCGAGCGAGAAGACGCCCGGGCGAGCGGCTGCAGAGCCGACATGCAAGCATCTCCCAGGTAAAGAGCCTCGCGAACGCCTTTGGCACCTAAAGACATCCAGCCGGTGGCCCAGAGGCGCCTCTTCTAAGCCTGCGTGACGGGGTGAACCCAACTGTGATCGAGAGGCTCTCCACAGACGCAGCGAGCACACCGACGCTCGGCGGCAGCGCAGGACCTGCGGGCGCAGCCTGAATGTGCATCCGCCCAGGTTCCTATTGAACTCTGACCCCCAAGATGACATGTATTAGGAGGTGTGGTCTGGGAAGTGTTTGGGCCACGAGTGTGGAGCCCTGGAGAGAGGCTTAGGTCCCTATAAAAGCCCCCCCAGAGCGCCCCCTTCCACCATGCGAGGACAGGGCAAGACGCCGCCGACCACGGCCCGGGGACCCTGGGACTTCCAGCCTCCAGCACGGGAGGGACACTCTCTGGCGTCAGAGCCGTCCTGTCCGTGGAGTGCTGCACAGCAGCCCGGCCCGGCTGAGACAGGGCCCTGCTTTCTTTGTCAGCAGCTTCATTGAGAAACGGTTCCCCGACCACACAACGCAGCCATTCTCAGTGGTCTCCAGCACGTCCCCGGGTTGTGCGACAGCCCCCATGACCTGACTGCAGGACGCTCTGTCCCCACCCGCTCTGTCCCCACGTTGCAGGCACCACTGACCCACGTTCTGCAGACCTGCCTGTTCTGGAGGGCTCCGCAGATGGAGTCACACACTGCGTGGCCTTCCCTTCACAGACGTACCCGTCAGCAGAGGGACCCTGGGGGCGGGTCTCTCCCCGCGCTGTCCCGAGCAGCGTCCTGGGCACGCTCCCACACAGGAACCCCACGCTGGATGCTGTGGTGGGGCGCCAGGCTGCCCGCCACGGCCGCCACACCGGCTCACGCCCCAACAGCACGTGGGATTCCCGTCCCTCCGCCTGCGCAGCACCCGGCACGCTGTCCCCTCGCCGACCACGGCTCCCCGGCAGGAGAGGAGTGGGGCCTGGCCGCAGTTTCGACTCGCGTGCCCCAGCGACTGACGCCGCCAAGCATCTTTCTGTGTGCCTGGGGGCCACCTGTCTGCGCTCTTTACGGAAACGTCTGCTCCAACATTGGCCCGTTTTCATTAGATTGTCTCAGTTGTACGAGTTCTTCGTTATTCAGATGTAACTTCGTTGTCAGACATATTGTTTGCTAATATTCCTCCCACTCTGCAGATGTATTTGCACTCTAAAACATCACTTATAGCACAAAACTTTTCATTTGGATGTAGTCAATTTACCTACGTTTTTCTTCTGTCGCTTCTGGCTGAGGTGTCATATCTAAGAAACCCTGACCTGACCCAAGTCACCAAGACTCACTCCTTGGTTCTCCGGTGAGTGTCACAGCCCGGCTCTCACACGTTTCGTCCCCAACTACCGGCTCAGCACATCTGCTGAGAAGGACCGCCTCCCGCCGAACGGCCGCGCGCCCATCGGCGCTCAGTCCGCAGGAATGAAAAGGTGTTTCTGGACTCGCTCCCGTGCCGCCGAGCTGCGCAGCACCCGCTCGCCAGGATGACATTGCCTCGGTCACTGCGGCTTTGCGGTGAGTTGTGACACCATAAAGCGGGAGTCCACCAACTTTGTTCTTCTGAAGATTGTTTTGTCTGGATCCCTTGAACTCCCATAAGTATTTACAGACAAATTGGCCAACTTCTGCTAAAAAGCCAGCTGCCATTCTGCCCAGGACTGCGGTGAGTCTTCAGACTCGTGGGGTGGGGGGAGCCACCGACGCCGCGACGCCTCCCGGTGCACAGACATGGGGTCCTTCCTCACTTAGACCTTCTTTACTACATCTCAACAATACCTTTTGGTTTTCGGAATACAAATCTTATGCTCTTTTGCTAAATTTGAACCTAGTTTATTCATTTTGACGCTCCTGTAAACGGAACTGATTCTGTAATTTCGTGTTTGGATCGCACATTGCAAGAGTCCAGAAATCCAACTGACCTTTGCACCCCAATCCTGCACGCACCGACCTTGCCGAACTTGTTCACAGGGTTTCGTGCTTCCTAGCGGTGCCCTCTGGACTCCCTGTGCTCACGGCCACGCCATCTGCAAATGCAGGCAGTCCGACTCCTTCGTTCACGCCCGGCGCCTGCGATTCCTTTCTGCCGACTGCCCACAAGACCCGTCCGGGGCGCGACGAGGTGGGTAGTGCCTCACAGTGCCGCGGCCGCAACGCTAATGGTCTGAGATGTTCTCTTCAACACAGGCGTTCACAACCGTCCACCTCCCCGGGGCGCTGCTCTGGCCGCGTCCCGGGAGTCGATCGGCTGTGCTTCGTTTTCATTCGTTCCAGGTGATTTCTAGCTGCCCCTGACTTTCTCCTCTGACACGATGCCGCCTGTGCTGCAGTCTGCTGTCTCCACGGGTCTGTCAACTCCTTCACCACCCCCGCCCCCGTCCCTGACGCCGGACTTCCCGTCACTGTGGTCAGAACACACGCCTCGCATGCCTTCCCCACCCCGTGCCAGCGTGCGCGGGCCTGCTCCGTGGACCGCACGCGTGCGCGGGCGAGGACGTGTGCCCAGCTGCTGTGCAGTGCCGTGCTCTGTGGACGGCCCGCAGGTCCAGCTGTGTCCACTCTGCTCAGCCTTCCTTCCGGCTCCCTGTCAACCTTCTGTCCAGTTTTCCCACCTCCTACTGGAAGCCGTGTGCCACTACTTTTTAAAAAAGAAGCAATGTTTAATGACTTTGGAAAATGCTTAGTCACTAAGAAAAAACAGCAAAAGTGAAACGTGCACACGTAACGTGACCGCTGCCGTGGGGAAAAGCGCTGACCACCAGGAGGGCCTCGGCGGGCCAGCCACGGCAGCTCTGGCCCGTGGGGCTGCACTGCGTGGAATTTTATTATTGCTTAGCAATGAGTCCGGGACTGGAATGTGCTTGCACCCGCGCGCCAGCTTCTAGAGCTTTCTCCTCCAATGACTGGACAGAGGGCATCTCGCACACAGCCCCGCCACCCTGGCTCTGATGCAGAAAGGGCTTGGGTTCTGGGGGGGTTTCTAGCCCCTTACACCGAGGCTGGAACCGGAGACAGAACTGGTCTCTGAGAAACATCGGCGGGAAGCCTGTCGCTGTGTGGAAGAAGCCATGGTGTCGCTTTGATTAAAGCCAGACTCGGTCACCTCGGCAGTGACGGGCGGGGCCTCCCCTCCTGCGTGCGCAGCGTCTGGCCGAGGCGAGACCCTGAGCGCCGCTTCCCAGGCAGGTCATCTCTGCGCTGCCCCTTCGGCACGGGCGGCGCAGGGACAGGCCGCGGCAGAGAGGCGCTCGCTGCCCAGTCCCCACCCAATGCACGGCTGGCGCTGTGCACCCAGCCCTGGCAGCGCAGGGACCCACGGTCCGCCTGAGACCTGGGCAGGAAGAGGAGCAGCTGTGCAGGGACCCTGCCCCCGCCTGGAGACCGGAGCCCTGGAGCTCAGGCAGAGCCAGAGCCAGCGCTGCAGGAGGGGGGGCTCCGTGGTGGGGGGCCGGGCCACACTTCTCCTCCACAGCCTCGCCTGCACGTCCGGGGAGTCAGCTCCAGTGGTGGGGGGACCTTTTGGAGGAGGAAATCCAGCCCACTGTTTGGCAGAAACGGATGTCCAGCCTTTTAAAAGTAACCATGGTGGTGACCACGCGTCCACTGCAGTCTGGACACTCGCACGAAACAGCACCACCAGGGCCTGCAACTTCTGCTAAGAGACGGGAGAATGGAAAACGTTCTATGTGTGACCATTTCCCCCAAAGGAGTCTCACGCCTGCGTAAACACGGGGCTTCCGGAGGAAAGGAGCCGGGAAGCACCTGTGCACTCCCCTCGCCGAGGACACTTCGGTCGCTGCCCTGAACACCGTCTCAAACCCCTGCCGCTCCTGCTCTGGAAGGAGCATGTCTGCCGGGCCAGCCGGGTGACCTTTGCACCGAGAGGCCCTAGAGTCCGGATGATGAGAACGATGAATTTACCTGTGTCTTCCGTTACGCTCGGACCTCTTACTTGTCTTAACAACAAAAATCCGTACTGCTTTCCAAAAAAACAGTCCCCGGGCTTCCAGGGGCCGGGCCCCACCGGGGGCCCAGGGGAAGAACGAGAAACCACATCCACCTACCTCACAGGCTTCCAAAGCCATGAGCGTGCGTGGAAACCTCACCTCGTTTAGAAAGTGAAAAGCGGTAACGGGTCAGGAGGAGGTGGACGGGCTGGAGCCCTCATGCACCGCTGGTGGGACGTCACTTGGGGGCCCACGCTGGACGACAGTCGGGCCGACCCCCAGATGCCCACCTGGGCACACACCTGAGAGCAGCGAAAACTCGTCCACACGGAAACCTGTGCACGGACGGTCACAGCAGCGTCACCCGTAACAACCAAAACACAGCAAGGGCCCAGCTGCCCACCCGCGGACACACGGACTCAGGAAACACGTCTGTCCACACCGCCAGCCACTGTCTGGCCGTGAAGAGCTGAAGGGCTGGGCAGGCCACGACGCAGATGGGCCTGGGAAGCGTGCTCGGCCCCGGCCGTACGTCCCCACGCACGTGAGCCCCCGGGAGAGGCAGCTCCAGGCTGAGAGGGGCCTGTGGGGGCCGGGCCAGTGCAGGGCGGGCGCGGGGGGGCGGGGGCGGGGCTGTGGCTTCTCAAGTTAAACTCGGCTGACGGCCGCACTGCTACGAACACTCTAAACCCACTGAGTTTTCCACTCAAGCTGATGGACTTCAGGGTGTGCAAGTGAGGCCTGGACACGGCCATTTCTTCAGCAGCGGCAGTCCCTGGTGGAGCTCAGAGGGGCTGGAAAGGCAGGGAAGCAGGAACGGCAGGACACTGGCAACCCCTGACGCCAGACGGAGGCCCATGGGCTCCGCCCTCCACCCTGCTAACTTCAAGCGTGAACTTGCCATGACACGAAATTCCTGTACGTTGGGGGGGCGGGTGTCGAAAGGGACAAACTGCAGTCACAGAACACCCAAGTCGCAGCGACCAAACGCACAGATGGCGACCAGAGCTGATGACACCGCACTGCAGGTCTGGACGCGGCTAAGAGCAGCTCTTCAAAGTCCTCGTCACGAGAAAAAGAGCCTTTTCCTGTCAGCTCCAGGCCGCAGACGCCGGCCGGCCTCGCTGGGAGCTCACTCGGCAGCACACGCACATCTCACACCGCGCTGCCGTGCGTCTGAGCCCAGCACAGCACTGCACGCCGACCACACCTCAATAAAGGGTGAGTGAGCTATGACCCCGCCCGCCACGGCGGACCCGCCACCACCCCCCTGCCTGTTCAGGCAGGTCACACCAACTGCCAGACGCTGTGTGCAACCTCCAGCCCGCACGTCTGTGGCACTGGACACCACTAACCCCTCTGTCCCTGAAACTGTCCCCACACTTGATTCCTATGACCCCTTCTTCTTGCCTCTAAAACTCCTTCTCCCCATTTCCTTCCCACGACCCTGCACCACTTCCCTGGGGCACGCCCACCCCTTCCCTGTATCTTCTGCTCCAGGAGGAGAATGCTGGAGGTCTGGCCCTTCCAGGCCCTTTGCAGCCTGGGGGGAACAGGTGTCCATGAGGGCAAGTCGGGATCAGGCACCTGCAGCAGACATGACCTTTGATCTCTGGCCCTGTGCCCTTCCCACACCCAGAACACAGCCCAAAGGAGGGGCATGGCCTGCCGGTTTGTGGGCAGGAAAGCCAAGGCTGAGACCTGAGGAACACGGCAACCTAGGGCCCAGGAAAATGTCCCCAGAGCTCCGCACGTCTGACACAGGGCTCTGAGCCCTCCGTGCGCCCGCTCCTCACTCTTCCCACTCAGGCGGGTGGCAGCCTGGAGGCGGGGGCCGCTGCGCCCATTCCAGGCCCACTCAGGCCAGGCGCAGTGGGGAGGGCACAGCCTGGTCTGCGCCCAGGGTGCGTGGGGACACGCCTCAGCAGTGGCATTAGCCTGGACAATCGACACATCCAGACTTGTCCCCAGAGATATCCCTCCTCCCACAGGTAGGACAGCCACCGTCAGGGCCTGAGCCAACGGCCCCCGCCTCCCCCCACCCCCCGACACTGGCGATGCAGGACAGGGGCCAGGTCTCAGCCTCCTGGACAAGCCTGTCCAGCCCCAATTCTCAGCTGCAGCCTCCAAGCCGCCCGCGGTCCGAGCCCCAGATCCACCGAGCTCGGTTTTCTCCACTGGTCTCCCTCCAAAACAGTCTCCACCATGTCCCCGTCCCTCCATCCCGCCCTGCCGCTGACCCCGGCACACGCCTTCAGGATCTCCTGGGTCGTGCTGCGCAAGATGGCAGCAAAGCAGCTGACAAACGTCTTTGCCACGTTAACGAAGTGTCTGTTTACCAGGGGCCACCGACCCTCCAGTTGCATGTCAGCTGAGCTTCTTCCAGCCGAGGGCTCTGACGCCTGCTGACGGAGGCCCTGCTGCTCTGGGGTCGCCGGTGTGTCTCCACCAGCTGTCAGCGTGGGGAGGGGCGGGTGGGCCGAGCCCGTGGGGCGGCCCTGCCGGCTCAGGGGCAGCTGGGGGGTGAGCCGCGGGGACTCCTGAGTCGCTCAGCGAGGAGGAGACCTGCAGTGACATCGTGAGCAGACACAAATGTGGCGGGACTGCCACAAAACGCACTGACTGACATGTCCTCGTCCTCCAAGGAGGACCCGTCTCCGGGACACCAGGTCTCTCCAGCCCGCGGCACCGGGGACCCAGCCGAGCGGAGGCTGAAACGGCCGCAGTCACACCGACGCCGCCCACACACACCGCGGCGGCAGGCCGCGGGGACCAGTTCGAGGCGACTGCATGTGAAAACGCTACCACCAAGAGGGGAGCTGCCTTGTTGCTCTTTCGTTCGCAGATGGAGTAAAGCGTGGACCCTCACGGGCACGGTCGGAATTCTTTTCAACGTGAAACACGGCCGAGGCAGGAAACGTTGCCTGACGGTCAGCTGACCAGACACAGGTGGAAGGAAGCGCCTGCGGGAGTGAAACGGCGGCGGCGTGGCCCGCCCGGCAGCCCCCGCAGACGAATCCCTCCGCGCGCAGCTCGCCCTCCCTGGAAACGAGACGCCGGGCCCGCCCCAGGCAGGGGCGGCAAGATGCCGCGGAAACGCGGTCGGGGAGGTTCCGGCCTCAGCTGGCACGCAAAACTCCCACCCGCACCCCGCCGCCCGGACCCCGGCACGCGGCACAGCCCACGTGTGGTGCGTGTCTTCTCGCGTGTCGCTGAGAACAGGTGTCAACAGCACGCGCCGCCCCTCCAGGTCCCCCGCAGGTGGGCCTGTGGCTGAGAGGCTCTCACAGCTGGCGCCCAGGAGGACACCGTCATTTCCCGTGACAGCCGTTGTCACCAGCGGGGAACTGCCTGACGACTCTCAGCACTGGGCTGACGGCGCAGAGCCAGGCCCCTGCGGGTCACGGCTGACGTCTGCAAGGAGCTCACCCCAAAGGGACCTTACCCGTGTGTTCGCAGATGAAGACCACGAAGAAAGGGGTGACCAGGTCGTTGATCCCCTGGACGTATCCGCTGGCAGGGTGGCGAATGGCCCATATAAACAGTATCCGCTCAAAAATCTGCAAGGAACGAACACGTGCTGAAGTCAAAGCAGGCGATCGGAAACTTCAAACGCGTTCTCTACTTAAAACAGACGCTATCGACTCCTCCCTGTGGCCAATGTTAAAACATAGACACGGCAGACTCAGAGCGTGACTGGTTCTGTGCCAGCTGGGAGGGCACAGCAGGAGGGCGAGCGCCACTGCTGGGCGCCACCTCCAAAGGGAGGGCGTGTGCTCTCCACAGGCCTCGCCAGTGCTGCCAGGGGGATGCAAGTGTGATGCAGGGAGCCATGCAGCCAGCTTGCACCACGAGGTGGACACCATGCAGAATAGCAACCAGTTCGCAGCCTCAGATCACACCTGAGGTGGAAACCGAGCGGTGCGAAGCCAGCAGCGGGGGCCTGCTCTCGGCGTCACATGTCCAGGCCCAGCCCCCACACGCAGAAACAACCCCCTGATTTCGCCTCCTGGTAACATCAGCCCAGCGTTTCCGCACTCTTCCCCAAGTCCCTCCTCGTGATTGCATGCCCCACATGAAGCTGCGCCCCACCCACCCCTCGCCTGCCCAGCCAGCTGCAGAGCCCCGCATGCACCAGACGCCCAGCCACCCTGGCGCTGGGCTGCCCTGCCGCGGCCTGGACAGGCCTGAGGCACCCGGGACGGCCACGGGAGTAGAGAAGCGATCATGAAGGACAGGGACCCGCCACCAGGGCACAGGCGCGTCCAACCAGCGGGGTGGAGGCCCCCAGCCAGCAATGCCGGGCTGTCCCCGCTGAGACCCAGGCGCCAGCTCTGCAAGGAACGTGTCAAGTGGAAGGAAAACCATGAAAATAAACGAAGCACTTGTGGCAGGCCCTGTTTTCCATTTTAAAAAGTAAGTAAGAGGAGAAGGCATCACTTGTTTCTCAGACACCACGCGCACGACTGTGGAGCGGGACGGTCAGGAGAACTACCCCAGAAGGACCAGTTCTGTAGGAAGCGGATTTTCTCCTTGTGCTCTGCCAACTGCTTGCTCTAATAATGCTGGGTTTTTAAAAATACACTAAATGCAAAAAACAAGAGATGCCGACATGTAAAAGTGCACTTACTAAAGCAATCGAGACAAAAAAAAGATATTTTAGACAGGAAAAATTCAATTTCAAAAAGACGCCATTTATAACAACAAAATATACGGTAACTAAGAAGAAATCTAATATACAAGACCTTTTACAGAGCAAATTTTAAGACTTCACTGAGAGGCATTAAAAGTGACCTTAAAATGGAGAATTGGCACATCTGTGAAAATGAAGACTGAAGTTCGTAAAGATGTGGATTCTCCCACACCGACCGACAGACTGCGCACAATTCCTATCACGAGTCAGACGGACGTAACAGCAGACCGGGAAACGCGGGCCTCGGACCCCCGAGACGTTCACGGGGCAGCGAAGGCCCGCGACCACACCCTCGCCGTGGAGAGGAAGGGGCCCGTGGACGCCCTGCCGAGGACGTCAGACTTGCCAGGACGCACGATCGATCGTTCAGCAGGGCGCGGCCCTGGGGAAGGCCGCGTGAGCACGGGGCGAAGCCCAGCACAAGGCCACCTCTGCGCGAGGGTGAGCCACACACGTGAGGGGCCGGGACACCCTTTCCCCCGCCCCCGCCCCCCGGACGCTGGGTCACGGACAGGAGGAGCAAGCCGAGCCACACCCCCACAGCACAGCTAGGCTCACAGGTGAATTAAACACGGGGGCGGGGCGCAAGGTGAAACCTCCAGGTGGAACCGGAGGGGTCGGCTCCATGATGCGCGTGCGCAGGAAGGGACTTCTGCGCCCAGCCCGCCGCCGCCCGCCAGAAGAAACGAAGGCGAACAGCACTCGGAGGAGAACTTCTGACCACCGACAGCCTCCGAGAAGACAGGCAGAGACCAGCCACAGGGCGGGAGAAGCTGCCTGCAGCGCACGGCCGGTAAGAACGTGCAGTCCCTAACACAGGAAGATCAAAGGCCGATAAAAACAGGCACAGACAGGGCCGGGCGTTGCCCGGAAGAGGGCCCGCGGAAGGAGTCCGGGAGCACGCGACGAGGCGTGCGCGCTTGTCCACCGTCCGAGGAACGGAAACGAGCGCGGGGAGCACCCCCGGAGACCCGCGGGCGACCATGCTGGCGACTCAAGAACTGGCACAAGCGCCACGCACCAGGGCTCCGAGCCTGGTGGACGGGCGCTGGCCCCGGACTCCCACCCAGCGGGCACGTCGCCCAGCGAGGCGGCGGTGTCGCCCTCTGTCGGAGCCCTGGGGAACGTCCACGAAGGCCCCGGGCAGCGCAGTCCCTGGGGCAAACCCAGACACGACCCCAACGCCCAGCAGCGGGAGCGAGGCTGCGGGAAGGGCGCGGCACTGGAACGGGGGCTGCTGCACCACTAGGAAGACAGCCGAACCGCAGCAAGCAAGGCAGAGAAAGAAAAACCACCTGCGGAAACCAGGCCACGCAGGGCGACGCAGCTCCAGGTCATCGTTCTCTCTGCGTCACGTGCACACACGCATCGCAGGGGCCGCATCACACACCACGCATCGGAGTCGGCAGCGTCGGGGAGATCACTAACACAAGTCGGGAAAGGGGGCGAGGCGCCGAGACAGGGTGAGGACACGGAGCAGCCTCGCGCCGCGGCCAGGTTTGGACGGGGCCACCGGCCGGCCTGGCAGGTGGGCCGGGGGCGCGCTCTGCAGGCCGCGGCCCCACACAGTCAGGCTGTCTGAAGCGCAGGGAGGGACTCCTGTCGCGGGGATGCCCACACCTGCTGCGGGTGAAGCGCCTCCACTGCAGCCCCCACCCCGCAGGCACCGCCGGACACGACCCTTACCTCGGTCACTTTGGGCTGAAGTATTAACGCTTCCGGATTCATCCGCGGGATGTCTATGTGGATCTGGGGGTGGAGGAGAAAGGGACAGGTGACAAACCTCACTTCGAGCGTTACGATTAAAACGGTGACACTCGACGATGACGGCGCGCTGACGCTGGCCTGACCCCCAGCGCGCCCTCTGCAGGGGCCCCGAGGCCCCGCCTGGCAGCCCTGCTGACACCCCCGGCCTCGCAGCAGGAACAGAGCCGCCCTCAGCTGCTCGGGGACACAATCCACAGCAATCAGTAGACGCTGACCTCCGGCCCCTGACACGGGAGCGGCTCGAGTGCATCCACAGCGCCCGCGTTTTCAGCGGTGACAGCGTCTTCCTGAAGCCCAGGCCACACCTTCTCCTCGTCACCAGGTCCATGGGGGACCCAGGGCACTAGTCAAGGGAGCATTTAAAAACCTCCACCTGACACGAAAGCCATAAAAAAGCCCCCACGCAGCAGAGTAATGCACGTGTGGGGCGAGAAGCAGCCGACGAGCCGTCGGGGCCAGAGCTGGCATCACACCCACTCCCCACACCCCACATGGCCAGCCCACAGTGGCCACGCTGCCACCACCCCCACAGCCAGGGAAACACCCCACGGGCCCGGGGGACCTGCACATTCTCATGCAGGCTCACTCCCCCGACCTCAGGCGACCCAGGACAGCCGTCTCACTCCGTGGGACCCACACTGAGACCCTGGGCCCCTTCCTCAGCTCCGACTCAGCTTCCTTCCTGGCGGCCACCGGCCGCCTCCCTCACAGGGCACAGACGGTGGATCGACAGCTCGGGAGCCCCGCACAGTGCCCAGCTCTGGAACGTGGGGGCTGTGTTCCCCATGAACAGGGTCCCATCCAGTCTTCCCCTCGGGGGGACCCTGGAAGTCAGCGGCCCAGGCGGCACGGAGGGAGGGCATGAGTCTGCTCAGCGAGAGCACTGTCACAGGGGCTGGGAGCCAGCATGCCGGGGCATCCAGGGAACGTGGCTTCAAGGTGGCAGTGGGCGGAAGCGGGAAGGAGAAGTCAGGTGACGACAGCAGCCAAGGACCACTAAGTCTCACCCCCCCAAGTCCCTGAGCAATGTGAGGCCACAGGCCAAGGAGGGAAGAGCAAGGAACCTTCCAGGCTGGGGCCAGGGGTCAGAGGGCACAGGCAGGAGCCCAGGCAGGGATGAGAGCCCTCCACATCTCGCCCCTTTACCTGGCCTGTGGGGCGCCTGGGAGTGACAGGGCGCAGGCTCCGTGCAGTGGGGGGCCAGCCGCAGAGGGGCCCTGGCGGGCAGGGAAGAGGTTCCTGCCCCCCCGCCCCCTCCATCCTCGCTCAGGCCGCAGCCCTCCCTCCGCAGGGAGCCTCCCCCGCACCCCATGGTGGGGAGGGGGCTCCCCAGGAACCCATTACGTCCCAGGAGCGGGGGTCACTCAGCAGAGGGGGGCCTGTCCCTGGACCTTCTCACCCGCCACTCCAACCTGAGAGGCGAGCAGGCACGGCCTGTCTGGGCGGCAGGCTGAGCGGAGCTCCCTCCCTAGAGGCAGGGTTTCCAAATGGAAACATTCGACCCGGACGCGTCCGGAAAAGCAGACGTTCGTCTCGGAACCTAAGGCCGCGCTACCAACTAAGGACCGCACTTCCGTGGACTTGCAGCGCAAGCCGTTCCGAATTCCCACTGAGGACTAACGGTCTCAAAGGGCTGTTCTGACAGCGGACCCTGGACCCGCTGTAGACTACCAATCAGCTACGCGTTTTCAAGTCACTTCTTTATCAGCAAGTGCAGAACGGTGGCCCCATCGGGGACCTGCGAGACGAAACGCGTCGTCCTCAGAGCCGCCACCAAGGCAAAGCGCTCGGGGGCCACGCGGAGGGAGCAGAGGGCGCCCACCTGTCTGTACGTGTCCTGGTGGGCGGCGTCGTTCCTGGAGTCGTAGTAGTGCTCCACGAAGGCGAAGTACTCCTCCTGCTTCCTCTGCAGCGTGGCCGGTCTGCGGTCCACGTTGGCGGGAAGGTAGCCCTGGGGAAGGAAACACGCAAACAGAGAGTACGCCGTGTGGCCAGGGAAAGCAGACGGAGTCTCCCCGAGAAGAGCAAGCGCGTCTTGCACAGCACGGGGGGACCGGCGAGCAGTGAGAACGAGGCACAGACCCAGACAGGTGCGACGGCAGCTCGGCGGCCCAGCCCCGGGCTGAGCGAGGTACCCCCACCCGCTGCCGGCGTCAGACTGACCGGCAGGCTCGGGCTCCCCGCAAGGCCCGGGGCAAGCACCTCCCCTGCGTGGGCCTCCCCCACCCCGTCCCGTCCCCCGTGCAGAATGCCGAGGTCTCTACGGCTGTGCACACAACCACACGTGCTCTGGCCACTTCATTAAACTCAGCGTTCCACTCGAGGACCCGCTGTCTGGTGGCGCAGAACAGGAGTGGCTGTCTCCTATGAAACCCAGCCTGCCGGTCACGGCTGTCAGGGCCACCAGAAGTTCTCGCTATAAATGGCGCCTGACACACTTTGAGGAGTCCACACCTGGGAGAGGTGCGCACACGCCTCTGATAAAGGACGTTCCAAAGCCATGATGCTCCTGTGGCAAGCACCTGAGAGTGTGCACTGTCCTACATCCTTGCCAACACTTGGTATTGTCGAACTTTTCCACTTTAGCCATCCTGTGGGGTTTGCAGTAACATCTGTCAGAAGCAAGTTTGTCTGTGTGTCCCAGAACATGAATGGGTGTCGATGGGTATCCTCGCCTGGGAGGCGCCGGTCCAAGTGCTGCCCCCTCCTCACTGAGCCACACGCCCGTCACACGGTCCACACGGGCGCCCTGCTACACTCACTGTTCTCACCGTGGCTCCCTCTCTCCCTGCTGACACGTCTCCCCGCTAACAGGTCTCAGGAGAAGTCCGTAACTTACCCACAGCCCAGGTCACTCACTGTCTGTGCTTCGCCCTCCCCATGCACTGTCTAAGAAAGCTCCCTCCCGCCCGGCTGGTGTAGCTCAGTGGATTGAGCGCGGGCTGGGAACCAAAGGGTCCCCGTTCGATTCCCAGTCAGGGCACATGCCTGGGTTGCAGGCCAGGTCCCCAGCGAAGGCCATGTGAGAGGCAACCACACATTGCTGTTTCTCTCCCTCTTTCTCCCTCCCTTCTCCTCTCTCTAAAAATAAATAAATAAAATCTAAAAAAAAAAGTTAAAAAAAAAAAGGCAGCTCCCTCCCCCACACCCCTCACTTCCCACCCCATCACCCCCCGCGGTCAGCAGCACGCACTCCAGGGGCCAGCCAGGTGCGGCCACTGCCCACTCTGGCGGTGAAGCCTTTCCGGGACCCGCCCACTGTGCGCGACAGGGGCGGAGCTGAGGGGCTGAGAGACCGCCCGGCCCGGGAGCCACTGAGGCAGGCGAGGCTCTGCCACCAGGCCTGGCAGGGAAGACCTGCCGCCCCGCCGCAGCGCAGGGACCCCCCCTCTCCCGGACTGTGCGTCTGGGTCACAGCCAGCCTCGCCCCGTCCCCAGCACGGGCGGCCTTGGGTGTGCGGGGCTCTGACACCCGGGGCGCAGCAGGACCCCGAGTGCTCCTGGGGGGCAGCGCCCACGAGGGAAGCGCTGAGGCTCGCCGCACACGTGCCGGTCGCCACCGCCGCAGTGCCCGCAACCTGTCAGCCACCGTGCAGCGCTCAGCCCCGCCACGGACACCTGCGCTGATGGGCGCTCGGGCCACCGCAGCCCGCCGGCACAGCGGGCCAGCTGACACAATGGACACCCCAGCCCCTGCCGGCCAAGCCCTATTCCTGAGAAGGACGGGGACGCTATCCCCGCAGCTCCTTTTTCCTGGCCAAACGAGGAAAGATGAGGGTTCCACAGAGCGCAGCCTGCCCCCCCCCACCGCCCCGCCCAAGGGCCTCTGTGCCGGGCGTGGCTGCCACACCTGCGCTGCTCACAGAGCCCTCTCCCCTGGGTCCCCCACCCTGCCCTGCGCTGGGGCACCCAGTCACAGCGGGGGCGGCCCAGCCCCCAGGGAGATGCGCCTTCGTCAGGCCCAAGGTGGCCGCAGAGACTGTGGAGACCACGGCACCGACCACGCCCACTGTGACGACTGCACCGTCAAGTCCCAAGGTCTCTTGTGGAAGAGCCACCCACGTTCACTCCTCTCGCTTTGTCCTGGGCCAGAAGCACAAGCTAAGCACAGAGAAGGGACAGCTCTGCCCAGGCCCAGTGACAGACACGGGCATGCGCGCGCTGCCTTAGATCCCACCAGGGGGCGCCAGGCAACCTGAGCCCAGAAGAGGACGCAGGCTCAGGAACCCAGTGAAGGGCCCGGAGCCACAGGGCCCAAGGACGGACGCCCAGCCACAGGGCCTCCTGGGCCCTCACGTGAGGGCCCGCCCTGCTCAGGGGTCATGGCTCCGTGCACAGAGCCCAGAGCAAGTCCCGCCCCGTGGAGTCACACAGACTCACGCACACGCGCACACGCACACACGCCACCCGGACGAGACAGGCGGAGGACGGGCATCTGCTGGTGGACACAGACCACACTGCCCTCCTTCCCCACGTGCGGCCAAAGCCTCAGCGCCCTGACACCATCCTGGAAACCTCCAGGGGCCCCACCCGGCCGGCCTGCCTCCCGCCCCAACCCTGCTTCCTAAGTCAGGGCCTCTCTCGCAAGTCACGGCTCCGCCCGGTGAAACCCGCTCCTCTGGACGAGCAGTTTTCTACCTTCCCATCTCTAGGCACACGGAAACTAATCACCAAAATTCTGGGGCCCCCAAAACCTTTTTTTCTGCCGATCTGACAAAGACAGGTACCATTTAAATTCACTCATACCGACGGCTACTGTTGAGCCAGCTACTGTCACTTTTTCTTCAACCATTTAAGGGAAACGAGGCCAGTGCCCCCGACTCCACGGGCAGGCGTCGCGCGTTACAAACCCCATGGCCCACCCGTGGGAGCCCACCGCCCACAGGCGGCCCCGACCACAGCCTGCTGCTCTAAAACGAGTTTTACGGGAGCACAGCAGCTGTTACATGGGAACTTTTCACGCCACCAGGGCAGAGCTGATGAGCTGTGACAGAGACGGCAGGAGCCACAGAGCCTGACGTGCCACCGACTGGCCCCTTCGGACGGACCTGCCTGCACCTCCGCGGGCTGAGGCAGCCTGCCCACGGGCACCCCCCTCATTGGCCCTGCTCCGCGGGTCAGGACCCGAGCAACACCGCGTCCCCTTAACTGCCGCTCTCTTCGCCCACTGAGAGCCCCGCAGGGCGCCAGAGCCAAAATCTCTTCAAAGAATGACCGAGACTGGAAGGCACTATCCCCAACACACACTGTCGTCCCCCCACCCCTCCCCCATCCCTACTCCAACGTCACCACCCTCCACTGTCTTAAACTTGCCACCTGAACCACCCCCCACCCCCCGCAGTGGCCACAAGGTCCCCTCCCAGCAGCAGCTCTCTGTGGCACTCAGGCCTCCTGTGGGCCTGTGACCGCACACTCAGGAGGGTGGGCGCCTCCAGCCCTGGGCTCCCAGACGCCCAGCTCAGTGCACCATCTCCAAGGAGGGCGCAGCCCTGGGCCCAGCAGGAAGAGGCAGGGACGACGCCGGGAAGCATGAGCAGTGGCTGGCACACAGGTCTGGGCTGGGTTTAGTTTCAAAAGTGGAGAAGATGCGGGGGGCAGGGAGAAATGGAGCCAGCAGGGGAGGGGGGGTCACACACTCTCACAGAGTACACAGCGCAGCGCGGCCCACTCAGCACTGGGCTCGATATCCGAGGTGAGTGGCAGGCAGGAGTGCGGCGCGGCCAGGCCGCCCCGGCAGCGGGAAAGCCCAGGGACACGCGGGGCCGCGCCACACTAACCACGGGCGGTGACACCTGAGGGCTCCGAGGGAGCAGGGCCAGATGCAGAAACTCCCCACACTCCCCAACGTTAAGGAGCTTGCTGACAGACACCCCCCAAGGCAGCCAGGTCCCAAGGGAACCAGGCACGGAGCCCCCCACGCCCTCCTGATGCCGCCGTTCCTGCAGGGAGCACGCACAGCAGACGGCAAGTTGAGGCCTATGGATAATTAAGCAAGACTGGAAATTATGCAAACGAGACACATCCAAGGACGCGGTGCATCCTAAATGACAGAACCGCAGGAACCGTAATTGCCGGATTAGCGCGCTGCACAAACACTGATCGCGCGCCTCCACCGACGCATGCGCAGGCGCAGATCGCACCGCCCGCAACACAGGCAACAACGCTCTCCCCGCCCCTGCGTCCCCGAGCAAACCCGGCTCAGGAAACCGGGAGAAACGTGGCGCCGAGCGCCACTTCTCCTCCCGACCGTTCCTCAGACAGTGTGAATGTGCCGCAGGCAACTCGCGTCGGCTCAACTCCCCCCAGCGCCACGCCTGCCGGACGTCGGTGCCCCGTGGCGCAGAGGGCGCCAGGGTCCGGTTCCCACTGGGTGCAGGGCCGCGTGCACAGATGCGAGCTAGGCTCCTCACGCCCACGGAGCACAGCGCTCTCCCGGGCCACCAGGCCATGCGCGTGACGACCGTGAACACACCAGGGAGGCCAGCGCCTAGCTCCCCGGATCTTCAAATCGGGCTCCCCTTCAAGTGCAGCTTTGGTCGTGTGTCCTTTAAACTGGACAGTGCCTTCTCCTCGGTCCTGGGTCCAGCACTGCAGCTCTTGGCCCTGGAAGCAGAGCAGGCTGGGACGGAGCGCCCAGCCCCCACCACTGAGCCCCCGGGGCCACATGCTGCTCTCAGTAAGTCACACCCAGCGACCTGTCCCCGGCTGCTGGTGTGTGCCCTGCCCTGCCCCAGTGGAGCCTGAGTCCCCAGACAGGGCACCCGCAGGACCCTGGGCATCAGTGTTTCCCAAGCTCCTCAGGAAACGTGAGCACACACCCAGGTGGAAAAACAGATCCAGAGGGCAGCCTGAAACTGCCACAGGTCCGCTGACCCCTGTCCCCACCTGGCCCAGTCAGCACTCAGCGGAGCCCGTGCCATAGCGCTGCAGACCACCCCGAGACTCCAGTCTGCTGAAACACCCAGGCCAGCAGAGTGGGCACCCACTGGGACCCTCGGCTCAGGCAGCGCCTGGCCGGAACAGCCCTTCTCTGCGGCCCTGAAGCAGGTCGCTCCCCCACCGTCCTCCAGGACAGCCCGTGACACCGCACCTGCACGGGTCCTGGCTGAGGACCATGGCCTAGACACACCTGCTGAGTGAGGGACAAGTGACAGCACCCTGCACCGGGCTCCCCGCCTGCGATCACAGAGCCCTGCTCGGCTGACTGTGCCTGGGGCAGCCAGGGCACACGAGAGAGGCCCGTGGGCGCTGCTGGGTCAGCGATTCCAGGACAAGAGCGGGGACTGGGCCGCCCTCCTTCCACTGCCACCTCCCAGCACCCAGCAGTGCCTGAGAGAGGAAGCGCTCAGTCCGTCCTGGGTGATGGACGGGTGGACCCACCCAGGGACCTTCCAACGGCCCCGGCTCTATTCATGCAGAAAAGCAGGCTTGCCGCTCCCACCGGTGCGTGCAGGATGCAGCCGGAGCCCAGCCCAGGCCCTGAGCACCAGCCTCCCTTCCCCTGTGCCATCCAGTGGTCACCAGCCAGGGCCCTGCTCGCCCAACCCCACTGCCCCACGTCCTCCCCCAGACAACCCTGCCACGCCCTTCGAAACATCACACAAGCAGCCCACCTTCCCCGAGAGGCCTGGCCTGAGCAGGCGCACCCGGAACCCTGCTCCTGTTCCTGACGCTCTCCCCCCACCATGGAAGGACAGGCTTCGTCATTTACTCACCTGTCTGCCACACCAGAACTGTCACTGCTCGCCCCTCCCCCACGCCACAGACCCTCGGAGTAGCCGCCCCCCCACAACCTTGCCCCGCTCTTTCTGCACAGCCGCGCCCCTTCACCCGCAATTCCTGCCTGTGTCCCGTAACTCCCACAGGGACATGGTCGCCCTGTCTCCAGGCCACAGGTCCCTGTGATCAGTGAAAGGAACACACGTGCCTGAGGCCACCAGACTGTCCCCTACACTCCCAGGACTCCTGGTGACAGCCTCTGCCCACCGCCACCCTCCCTCCCGTCGACCCAGCAAGGTGGCAGCTGGGGCATCTCCCCTCTGCACCTCTGTCCCCAAGTCCGTCCCTGGGCAGGACCAGAGGATCGCAGGATCAGAGCCCCGACCAGGGGGACCCACCCATGGGGCAGCACACCCCCACACACACAAAGCGGCAGTGAGGGCCCTCCCGACACCCTTAGCAGTGCCTCCCACAGGGCGGTCCGGAAAGCTCGCCACGACCTCAGCGGACATCAGGGACACTGGCCAGGAGCCCTTGTGAAACAAACAAAAACGCAAGCAGTGGCGGCAGGTCTAATTTTAATGGCGAGAGAGTATTTAATCAATACATATTCACTGCACAAAGCTGCGTCTACATCGAGGATTACGAGGTACTAAGCTGCAAATTTATTAAGACTCATTAGCAAGAAAGAGTCTTTTAAATACTGAAGTCAGACCCAATTTGGAGCACACGGACTTCCCTCCTGACTTGGCTCCAAGGGCAACGCGGGAGGAAGAGAAGAAAGCCGCTCGCCTCTGCTGGGTTGTCGGCGGGGCCTTGCCCGCGGCCGGCAGCGAGCCCCCTGCCAGCGCCCCCCGCCCTGCCCCGGGCGCCCCGAGACGGGCGGCTGGTGCGAGGGCCGAGGAGCCGGAACCCCCACCACAGACAGGGACGGTTTCTGGCCGCAGGCTGTGGCCCTGACGTCAGGACCAACGTGACAAAGCAAATGCCCCCGAACACGTGGCCCTGTCGCTGGCCCCTCGGAGCTGCCCGTCCTCGGCGCTGGAACTGCTCCACGCCCCAGGTGGGACGCCTCACGGGGGCTTTTTTAAAACAGTGACGTCAGAGGGAAAGAGCACAGCTGCCATCGAGTGCCGCTCACCGGTTTTGGCCAGCCTTGTCAGACCGGGCCGAGATGAAGCAGGGGACGGACGCGCCCCCTCAGCCCAGACAGAGGCCTGAGTCGCCGCAACAAGGCCGGGCGCTGCCCAGGCCCAGAGGGCCAGCCTCGCTCGGGCCCAACCCGGGGCCACCGCACAGGAGGACGGGCGAGGGGGCGGGTGCCCGCAGGGGATGGTGGCGGGGAGCGGGACCAAGGCCACGAGACACTTACTGAGAGGAGCTTCCAGGTAATCGGACGAACCGGCTTGGGAATCCCGGACCAGCTCAACCTCCGCAATTCCTCTGTGGGCCAGAAAGAGACAAGGAGAGCGGGTTTACAACAGTGAGCGCCTCCCACGTGCGGGCACCTCCCCAGGCTCCGGCGCGGGCACCCCACAATGATCCCGGACGAGCCTGAACGGGGAAAATCGCGGACACCCGTGTGCTCAGCACCGAGAGGAGTTCCCACCCGATCCCAACAGCGCTAAACGTTACCTGTTCACCTGTAACTCCCAGACGGGGCATGTCTGTACCTGCACCCCAAGGGTCCCCAGCACCGCCCCGGGGCAGCTGAGGAGCGTGGGGGCCGGCTGCCCCCCACACCTCCGTCCTCACCCCCACTCCCTTCTCTGCTTCTCTCTCTCCCCTGAACGCCTTTTCCCCCGCTTAGCACCTGCACCAGGTTTCTCCCTTCCATTCGGCCCCACGCCCACCACCTCCAGTGGAGGAGCGCCTGGAGGGGGCCGTCCCTCCGGACCAGCCCTGCAGGGAGCAGCGTGGTGGCAGCAGCCAGTTCCTGCGCAGCACTGACCGCGGTGCGGCCGCAGTGCGCCCCGAGGACAGCGAGGCCTTCAGGTAGTCTAACCACACGGGTCCCGGCCACCTGTGCAGACCCCACAGGTGGGACCGTCACAGAGGGGCGGGGCTGGGGCAGAGCCTCCTGAGGACGGGAGAGGCAAGGGGAAGGGCCCTGAATCCTGCCCGACCTTCGTGTCTCCGTGAGGGCCCTACTCCCAGCCCCTGAATGGCTAGAAAATACAATTCAATTTGTAAGAATAGCAACACTCAGCTGATCCTACTGAAACCGAAGTGATTCTTCCTTTCCTCTCGGTTAGGAACCGACTGTACCATTCACTAGGCTCTCCTCCTAACGGCTCAGAGCTGACGGTCAGCACTAGGAATAGAAGAACCGATCGAAGAGGCGACGTCGGTAACGCAGCACAGACAAAGCCTGACACCTACCCTTTCCGATCGCCAAGGATAGGCCAAGAAAGCAGAGAGCGCCGGGGCTGCAGCCCGCATGGACTCGCACGTCACAGCAGTCCCAGAAAACGCCAGGCCCCGCCCCCCCACCCCACCCCGGGGCTCCTCAAGGACAGCACGGAAGGCGGGGCCTGTCCCCCGGACACCAGCAACAGGATCCAAGCGGAGCCACAGCCCGGGTTCGTGGCAGCGGCTCCTGATGACCTCCAGGGAGACGCCCCTGGCAGGCTTCTGACGGTGCAGGGAGAGGCGAAGGGCGACTCCGAGCCTTGCTGTGGAGGGGCTTTCCCGTGCGCCCCTCCGTCCTCCAGACAGCCTGCGGTGAGGAGGTCCGTGACCCACTGTGCACAGGAGGATGTGCTCAGAGAGGGTAGGGGGCCGGACCAGGTGGCACAGGACCTGAGGGGCCTCCTACGTGGGGTCTTTCCACACTGTCAACTGCCATTACTCCAAAGGTTTCTGTCACCCAGGCCCATCTCACGTATGAACACGGACGAAAGGGCCCAGGACAGAATCTGCGTGACCAGAACAGAACGAGGTGCCGCAGGAAGAGCATACGAGCAGGCCACCCCGGGGTGAGCGGTGCCTCCAAGTCAGGGGCCCGTCATTGACTAAGGCGCTGACCTGGGCTGTCGGGAAAAGCCACAGGCCAGGCTGATAGAGGCCAGGTGCAGACACCGCGGCGGAGGCCCATGCGCCCCTCCCACCTTTTCACCAGAACCCAACAGCCCCGGAGGGAGGGGAGTCTCCCCAGGAACCAGGTAGGCCAGAGTGACTCTGCCAGTGTAGAGCTAAGCCCCGCCCACACCAGTGACTGATTAGGCCACAGGCCAACCCTCTCTGAGCCACTGAGAAGAGAGCAGAATCAGCAAATTGGCTCCGCCAGAGTCCTCCTTGCTCCTGGGAAGTCTTTTGGAAGCAGCCCTCTCTTGCTTGCTCTGAAAAGCGCTCGGGTCAGAGGCGAGACTGGGGTCAGAGGTGAGGCTGGGGACTGCTACAGCCACCAAGCACAGGGCCAGACCCAGGGTGAAGCCAGCGGAGAGACCAGCAGACCGCAGGACCCGGGCTCTGAGGTCCGCCAGGGGGCGGGACAGGAGCCTATCCAAACACCCGCAGGAGAGGCACACGGAAAGCGCCCAGGCACCGGCCTAGCGAGAAACAGGCAGCGGCCTGTGATGAAACCCAGCAGTTCTACTGTGACTCCCAGACATGGAGGGCGGCGCCCGGCCCGCCCAGGCCAGCAGTTCTCAGGGGCACCTTCTGGGGCGGCCCCAGCAGACAGGAGGGGCTCAGGGGACACGCAGCTCCGCACTCAGAGAACACACGTCCGCCCAGGACACAGCCAACGTGACATTTCAGCCAACCGGCGGCATGCGCAGGGGACAGGTAAGGCGTGCCGCAAAACTGTCGGTGGGGAGTTCTCCAAGCTAGAAAGGTTTCCAGGAGGAAGTGGCGACTGAGGTGGGTGAGACTTACTGCCAAGGAGAGTCTGCGGAGCCGAGGGGACGTCCCAGCCCAGGGAACGGTCCCCACAGGGCCCTGGCCATGATGCGGACAGCTGGGGGCCGCGTGGTCACAAGGAGCCCACTGCAAAGGTGACAGTGGGCAGGACGGTGACAGCGAGGGGAGGGAACAGAGCAGACAGACACGTAGGCTATAAGAGCTACGACGTATTCCCAGATCTAAGACTCAAAATTATAAAGCTGTCCACTGTAGCTTTAAAAAACATCTTTTTATCCATCGCAAAGCCAACCCAGGTTCCAATGGGGTTTACTGAATGTGCCCAGGACTTGGTGGGTTGACCCTGAGTTCATCCAGAAGGCCAAAGGCACAGGAGCAGCCGACAGAGAGCATCGAGAACGGTAACCTAAAGGGACCGGCACCCACAGGCGGGCCAGGGCACAGCGGGGCCGCAGTGCGCAGGGCTGCGGGAAGGCCCGAACACGGACTGCGCGGCTCGACACAAACCTGCGCCCGCCACCGCGGGAAGGGCGCTTCGGCCGAGGGGCCCGCCGGCCGGTGGCGTGCAAGCGATTTCCGGACGACTGAGAATTTGGAGAGCAGCAGTGTGCGTGTCCATACAGGAAAAACGGACGCACGAAAAAGCAGGAGGACGTTCTGATGTTCGCAGATGGGGCAGAGGGCGTCTCCACAGACACAAACCTCAGACACTGTGCACAAGGAGGGTCACCAATTAACTGGACAGAAGTTGGAAGTGGCTGTGTGGTCAAGGACAGGACGATGTTAAAGACACCAGCGACAGACGTGACACATGCAGCAGACAACACGGAAGGTCAGTGTCGCTGACACGTAAAGAGCACGCACAGAACTGAGAGAGACCAACGCACAGGGACACGGAAACCCCAGAGGAGGCAGCGGGAGCCGCTGACAGACACGCACGCACAGCACACAAGGACGGACACACAGCCACAGCGGCGGTCCCAGAGCTACAGACTAAGCCGGCACTCAGCCACCACTGGGCGGAGCTTTACCTGGACCCGCCCAGCAAGGCGTTCAATGCCTTGCGCTTCTCCAGGCGGAGGCTCCGATTGCGGACCAGAGGCCTTTGTTCTTCTCCCACAGAGACGTTTGCAGGTGCAGACTGCCCCCCCGCCCCCCCCCCGCTCCACCCACAACCTCGCACAGACGTTTGCGGGTAAACTTACTGCAGGTAAAGCGCAGTAAGGGGACTGAGGGGGCTGTAACTGATGCCCAGGCAGGGCAGGATGCTCGGGGGAGGGGAGCAGGAGGGGCGACTCCCAGGCTCTGCTCCCTTCAGAGCAGGTGGGTGAAGGTGGGGGCAGAGCCCCTCCCACCCTCTGCTGACCTCGAGGCCAGGAGTCCTCCCCAGGAACCGGCCTCTGAGGATGAGACTTCACAGGAAAGAGTGCCACAGCCACACGAGGGGCTCCAGACCACGGGCCCCCACAGTCCCGAGTTCGGAAAAGGATGGGGAGCGGGGATCTGGGGTCCGCCGCCCGCCGGGCCGCTCAGACACCATGCCCCAGGTGCCGGCGGGAGGACGGCGGCGAGTTCTGCTGCTCCTGGCCTCTGGCTGTGCCCCTCCTGTTTCAGATCCCGGAAGAGCACATTTTAAAACAATAAAAAACTAAACCAGAGATGCACTCAATTGCAGGAGCTGTGCTACCTGTACGAACAGCTAGGCCATTCCGACAAGCTGAAACTCAGTCCCAAACGGTAAGTTTCTGGCCGGCCGGCCGTGCCAGAGCCGAGAGAAACGCAGTGGGGTGTCTGCGGCAGAAAGGACGCTGGGTCTCGTCCTGCCTCGCCCTGCGCTCTCGCTGCGCTGGACCACGGCAGTTTCCACGGGGTGCTTGCCTGGGGCATAGGTGGAGCCCGTTTCTCCTGCCCCTTTCCTTTTTCTTAGGGTTTACCTCCGTGGCCCTAGCAGTTCCCGCAGGCGGGAAAACAAGCCCTGCCGACACGTGTGTTGCTCTGTCGGTTAGGCACCCGGGAAGAAGAGCCGAGGTGTGCTCGCCCACGGCTGCTCTCACTCAGACGTGTGTGCGCAGGCCTGGGCCCCTGGGCTGGACGGGAGCCCCCTGCTGTCCCTCCGCCCCCAGCCTGGTCCTCGCAGCAGCCAATCAGAAAAAAGAGACGGTATTCAGTGTCGAGAGCCTCAGATATGAATGACAGCGAGACGAGCCACCCAAAGGATCGTAACAGTCGCACCTTGGAAAGAAAAGCACAGACAGCCAATCAGCCCCCGAAAAGATGTTCAAAACCGGTCGCCATCAGGGAAATGCGGCCACAGCGAGAAGCCGTGTCCCCCGCCCGCGCTCCCCAGGGCTGCAACCACAAACCTGCCCCCTCCCCCAGTGCTGACGGGAGCGCCACGTGCCACAGCCCCGCTGGGGCGGGCTGGCGGGTCCTCACAGCAGCAGACTCAGAGTTCCCAGCAGACCTGGCAATTCCGCCTCTGCGTGTCTCCCAAGAGAGAGGAAGATGGCCCCACAAACCTGCACACGCATGCTCACGGGGCGTGACTCCGCACGGCCAGAAAGTGCAGACACTCCAATGCCCACCAACCAGGAAGTGGAGAAATAGCAGGTGACCCACCCAAATGACGGGGCTTTTTTCAGCCAACCAACGGCTGAAGGGCACACGCCACACCACGGACAGACCTCGAGGCCGGGCGTGGTGCGGCCCCATGTGCGTGAACGCCCAAAGAGGCGAATCCGCAGGGACAGAGAGTAGACCGTGGTCACCCAGGGCTGGGGAGGGCGGGGCCAGGACTTCTTCCTGAGCGCCGAGGGTCCCTGCAGTGAGACCCACCCAGCTCCACAAACACACCAGCAGCCGCCCAGTCACACCCCGAAATGGCCAATCCCACCCAACACGGACGTCACGGAGTCTTCGATAAGGAGCCTCCAGACGCTGTGAACCCCCCTGCTGCCCCTCGGGAAGGCGGGTCTGGGGCAGGGGCTGCGGGGAGCACAATGACGGGGTGTGCTGTGTCTCGTCAGGGTGAGGGCGGCTGCGGGCTCTGTGCGGGGGACAGACTGGAATCAGGAGGCCCAGCCCCAGACGAGGGCCCCCCAGCGGCCCCAGTCTTCTCCACGAGACACCAGCCCGGGGGCCCAGGCCGGCTCAGGTGGCTGTGCCGCACCTGCCCGAGGGCCCTGCACACGCGTGGCCCGGCGCCAGCAGGGCTGAGGGCCGTCCTGGGACTAGAGGCCGCAGGGGAGCCACCTCCAGCTGACACAGAGCCTCCGGGGAAAAGGCTCCGAGCCGCGAAGCCGGTCACCTCGCGTCGGGGGCTGCGCCCCAGAGAACTAAGGCCGGCACAGACGGGGTCATGTGCGCAGGGGGTCGCCGCGGCGCTCGGCACGTGTTGTGAAGAGATGCGACCTAAACGTCTAGGAACAGGGAACTGACTAAATCAGTTACATCCATGTTTTACTGGCAGGAAATCCAGAAACACACCCAAAACGTTCACGGGAAAGCTGGCACCTCGGAGCCCACAGCAGGGAAGGCAGAGCGCCACGGTGGTGGTGCCTGTCTTCAGCCACCCCGCCCCACCCCCGCCCGGGAGAGCCACCGCCTGTCAGTCCCTCCACAGGCCTAATTGTACTGCTTCCCCCGATGCCATCGATCCACAGCCGTTGCCGCGTGGCATTTAATTAAAGGAGAAGCAATGCTACTTCACGTTAAAAACCTAAGTCCTTTCACACAAATCAGGAGCTTGAGGTTTGCTTCTGTGCTTCTGGAGGACCCGCTGAAGACAGACCCTGGCCACCAACAATTCCTGCATCAAAAATGTACACACACCTGCGCCAGGATTTAGCTCCGCCCCCTCGGGGTGGGGGCGGCGGCGCCCGGGGAGAGCAGCACCTGGCAGCAGGGCACTCCATTCCCTAACAATGTCAGCGACAAGTCCCCGACACCGCGACCCTCCGGTGTCAGCAGGGACAGCCACACAGCGGCCCTCAGACGAGCTTTCCCTCACGCCCACGTGTCTGGCTAGGACCCTGAGGTTGACATCACCCCTTCCAGTTCCCTGTCCCCACGCTCTGGCTCACCTGGCCCACACCCCTCACCCTGGAGGAGCCCCCAGATGTCACCCGCGGCTGAGGAAGCCACAGACAAAGGGCTGGACACAGCCCAGAGAAAGCCCAATCACTTTGAGCTGAGTTGTGGTGTAATTACAAAGGCAAAGCAACACGCTGCCACAGTCCCTGCGCGTGGTCTCCCACGTGAGTGCCCAGGAGAAGGCTCGAGGGAAAGAGCCAGGGACGGTGGCCAGCTGACCATAAGCCCACTGCTGGCCCACGGCCCGCTCGGCCCGGTCACACAGGCTTCGCTGTGCCAGAGCCTCCCCCGGAGGGGGCGACTCTACGTCCACTGCTGATCCCTGACCCCGGTCCCGGGGCCCTGCCCTGGCTCCCCACCTGCACCCACACCCCCCTCCACGCGGTGGTACTCGCCCCTTCCTTTCCTGGGCACCCACCTCCGCTCCTGCCAGCACGCCCTGTGCCTGGTTTCCGTCTGTCCGCACCGCGCCCGGGGGTCCCCGAGCACAGGGTGGCACCCCACAGCCCGGCATCACGGCGCACAGGCAGGTGATGAGAGGCAAGCCCCCGCCTGTACAGTGATGGGCATGCAGCGCAGGCTCCACAGATTCGCGTGAGCCCAGCCCGTGCTCCGAGCGGCGGGAGCACCCATTCGCCACACTGTGCCGAGCAGACGGCAGGACGTAACTGGTAAGCATGCCAGGACAGCAGGAGCAACCAGCGCTGCCAGTGCCCGGCCCAGGCCCCACGGTGGCAAGAGGGGTCGGGCCGCCCAGGTCGCTGGGAGCAGAGCACGTGGGTAGGAACACACGCACCCGGCGAGGAGGGGGGCGGGAGCCGCTGCTGACTGTGGTTCGGCTGGCGTGCCAGCACTTACATTTTAGTGCCTGTTTCTGTGTATGATCAGGAATCAACAGCCCAGATCGGCGCGGTCCTGTGTCTGATGCAGGAGAGGCTGAACGAGCAATTAGGAGTCCGATTACGGGGGACATAAATGCCAGGAGTCTGATCTCTGTCCTGCGAGCAGCAGGCAGCCGCTCCAGTCCAAGTGAGAGCCGCGCCGCGTTTGATCCGCCGCCCGCCGTCCACAGAGTGTGTCACCGGGGAGGGGGAGCCGGGAGACTCGCTGGAGCGACTTCAATGGACGGCAGAGATAATACAGGTCTGAACCGGGCGGGCCCGTCAGAGACAGAGAGAAGAACGGGGGAGACAGCGCGGGGACGCTCTGACAGGACGGAACGGGCCCCGCCAGCAACTGGTTACAGACACAAAGAGCACAGACTTGACAATGACCCCCGACTGCACTCCGGGTAAAAGCGGTCCATGCTGCACACCGAACAGGAAGTGGGACGGGCAGCCAGGGCAGCGGGGGGGAGGACAGGCGCACCGCAGCCGCCACGCCCAGGCCCGGCCGGCGTTTCTCTCCAGGGGACAGTCTCTCGCCCTCCAGAGGCAACTCTCAGACCCCTTTTCCAGGTGACGGTGTGAGACCCAGTCTGGGATCTTCCGTCCACACCTCGCACGCTTCAGGTGGAGAAGGTCCTGGGATACCACGGTGGGCAGCTCCAGATGACAGTGGGGTGTCAGCACCAGGTCTGTCTGTCTGTCTGTCTGACCCAGGGCTCAGAGAACACCCCACTCCTCACAAGCAGAACCAGGATGCAGCTGCCCTGAGCCGCAGCACTGTGTGCTCACGAGCCAGCGGGCTCTCAGCTCTCGGCGCCCCCAAGCCCTCCTGGCCCGGCGGAGAGCTCCCACCGTGAGGCCAGCGCTGCAGGGGCAGGGCGGCCGGAAGTGCCACTAGAAACCCCGACGCTCTCCTGGGCCCTCCACCCTGGGCCCCATGGCAGGGGAGGGCAGGCAGCCACACAAGCGAGGACAAATGAAACGTTCTGAAGCACCTCTCACCAAGCAAACACTTCCTACCGCGATGAGCTCGAACCTGCCCGGAGCGTTCCCCAGCTGCTCCGCTCTCTGGCGGCCGTCACCCAGAGGGAACGTCCAGGGCAGGGGCGGGGCCTGGGGCTGTCCTGTGCGGTCTACCGTGGAGGCTCCGCCCACACAAAACCACTTCTCCCGCTGTGTCCCCAGGTCACCAGAACAGGCCCTTTGCGTGTGTGCGTAAATGCTCGCACACGTACAACGTTCACACGTGAGTGTGTGTGTGACGTTACACACCGTGCCACACGTATGTTCGCACACGAATGCGTGTGTGACGTTACACACCGTGCCACACGTACGTTCGCACACGAATGCGTGTGTGACGTTACACACCGTGCCACATGCACCACGTTCGCACAGGAATGCATGTGTAACGTTACACACCGTGCCACGCGTACAACGTTCACACAGGAATGCGTGTGTAACATTACACACCGTGCTCACATCTCAACGTCCGTTTGCAACCAAAACGTCTTCGCTCCAAACCCCACTTCCCTCCCTGGGACGAGGGGCACCCTCTGCAAACCGACGGCCCCACCACGTTTGGTCGCCTCGCACACAGCGCGTCGACAAGGCCGCAGAGGTTGCACCTGGAGGCCGCGAAGCGCGGACACCGCCAGCAGACCTGGGGGCACGGTCCCAGAGCCGAGAGAAATTCACCGCCCCACGGCCGCCCACAGCCATGTCAACGCAGGCAGGGCACGCCGAGGACACAGGCGTTCTGAAGGGACCCGGGCCGCACGGCACCTGCACTGAGCATGCCCAGCGCATGGAAACGTCTTTGGAAATGGAAATGGGAAGGGGACGCGACCAACGCCACAAACCAAGGACCCGCCAGGGACGTCCGTCAGACCTGTCGGTCGCTGCTGTGCCTGACCCGCTCCTGCCGGGCGCGATCGGCCTCTTTGGACCGTAGGGACGTCCAGTCCTCTGCCCGCAGGTCTCCAACGACCCCCTCACACACAGGACGCAAACATCACAACCGGAGCCACAACACACAGCCAAGCTGCCAGGGCAGCCCCTACCGGGGTCTCCGACACGAGGGAGGGTCAGTGCAGGACGGGTGTCCCAGGTCTGCCGAGGTCACTGACCCCCACAGAAGGTGGCGCCCCCCAGCCCTGGGCCGCGAGGGGCCACCACACTCTGGGAAGGGAACCGGCTGCCTGAGGGCCTCCCCATCAGCACCGTGTCCTTAAAATAGCGGCGGGTCTTTTCCGGAACACGCTGAAGTGCGGAGAGGTGGAGTGACGTGATGTCTGGGATCTGTTCGGGGAGACCACACAGCAAAGGAAGGAAAGGAGGGCGGGGCCAACGAGACGGCCGTGGCCGAACACCAACACGCGTGTAGCGGTGGCAGGTACATGGGCTCCGCTGTGTCTCAACCTTTGTGCGTGTCTGAAATTTTTCATAACACAGCTCGTCTGGAGCATTCGAGAGGGGAAGGCGGCACAGCCTGTGACAAGGACGGGTGACAGCGCCATCTGGGAAGGTCCCTGAGGAGAGAAGCCCCACCCTCTGCCCAGGCCCTGCCTTCCCCTCACACGCCGGCCCCCCACGCAGGTGCCCGTGACCCGCCCCCGCCCACCTCCAGTTCAGGAGCGCCTCTATGCAAAGGCCCAGAGCTCGGGCACAGCGGCGGTGTCACCGCGCCCGGGGACAACCACCGACAGCAGGAGCGACGCCTGCTGGACCACTCTCACTGAAAGGCACAGCAGCTCCGGGGTGCTGGCTTCACTGTTGGAAAGCACACGCCACCACACGCCACCACACGCCACGTACACGCGTGCCGTGCAGACACCTGGAGAACCACTGGGTGCTCTCCGCCCGCCACGCCCCACGCAGACTCCGACTCTCACCCCCGACAGACGCGTGTCTGGAACCTCCGCGTCAGCCGCAGCGCTTGCCTCCTGAGCCGGCGCCCCAGCTCTCCTGAGCCCTTGGGGACGCTCCGCCCGCCCCGTGGTGGCGGCGGCGGCTGCGGTGCTGCCGCAGCAAGACACCCAGTCCTCCAGAAAGTCTCATCACCAGCGTCCCCTCCCGAGGGCTGGCGGCCCAGCACGCAAACCGCAACAGGCCCCGAAGCCCCCAGCGCGCACGGCCCCGCACGCCCCCCGCTCCCTCACCTTCAAGCACCGGAGCCTGGAATCTCGAGTGTAATGATTTTAAGGAGCTCAACAACCTCTGCGCACGCATTACTCATTCCATGACACAAAACTGTTATTTCACCGAGATTACTGTAAATCGCTACACGAAGAGCTGGCTTGCATGAACAATTAAATGATAGATATGATAAACTAGATTTATAAGCTTTATGTTCCTACAACATAAATTCCTTGAATGATTGAACTCAGCAGAGCTAGAAAATTCCTCCCAGGCACCAGGTCCGTGGACCGGCAGCTCCCCCATCAGCCTCGGACAGAAACTGACTGCGTGCAGCCCGACTGGCAAATGTTTAACACAAGGTTTAATATTACCATGGCAACCGCAGCAACTTGTTTCAAAAATGAATAATAGCTCTGTTAGGTGCTTCATTAAAATTTTTTCAACCAAAGACTGCCCTTAATCTTCTGAATGGAACAAAAGACGCACTCAGAACCCATGCAGAAGGCTGGAAACAGCGCAGGGCCCGGCCGCACGGACGCCCGCCGCAGGAGACGGGACCCGTCGGCTGCACCAAGAGCCGGTCTCGCTCCTGAAACGAGGCGGCGAGGGTGCCACGTTCCCCCCACAGAGCGCTCGGCCCGTTCCCCGCCACCACGCAGCCTGTGTGGGCCCTGGGCAGGAAGGCCGGCCAGCTCTGCTCTCCAGAGCCACTTCCTTCACACGGGAGGGCGCTGTGCCCCCAGGCCAGCCCGGGGCCTGCCGCCCGTCGCGCGGGGCTCCCCTCCTCTCCTTCAGGGGCCACGCGAGGGCCACGTGCCTGCCACCGCATTCAGATGGACCATCGTGCCTATGACTTCGTAAGGACCCCACAGGTCCCAGGCAGGACCACCCCCCTGCACAGGACCCCTCACCCCACTGCCATGGTGGGTGCCCTTCCAGCTGTGCTGCTGTCCCGACGCCCCCCATGCCCCACAAGCTCCGCCAATCCCAGCCAGTCCTGCCTCCATGCCTGACTTCTGTGGTGAGTCCTCCCTGGTGACACCCTTGTGGCCATGTGCGTACCACAGGCTCCTACTCTGGTGCCACGCCTGCGGCCACGTGGCCTGCGTGGGCCATGTGTAAGGACGCCGGAGGACACGTGGCCTGCACGGGCCATGTGTAAGGATGCCTGCAGCCACGTGGCCTGCTCGGGCCGTGTGTGAGGACGCCAGAGGACACGTGGCCTGCGTGGGCCATGTGTGAGGATGCCAGAGGACACGTGGGTGGGGGCACAGCTTCCTAGAGGCGTCACAGAGACACCGCCAGCGATCACAGTGAGCTGATGAACGTCCCAGCAGCGGGACAGAAGAGCAGAAGCAGCATGCCACCCAGTTTCCCGTTCTCGGTGGCAGTGACCGGGCAGACCGCGGCAGGGCAGGACCAGGGGCAGACACTTCTCCACCACTGTCCTCCTCCCGACCCCTCGAGTGGCTCCGTGAGAGAAGCGCAGGCCGCGGCATGTCTGCACACGCGCACCCACGCTGCACACCACAGCGAGGCTGGCCGCCCAGCACGTGCCTGCAAGCTCTTGCAAGTGACAGACAAAAGGACAGGGCTGCGTGACCACGTCAGGACTGACACCCCGGCAGCGCCTGGCTCCCGCTCCCCTGACCCCCGCGTGCCTGGAGGGCACAGCACAGCCTGCAGAGGGCAGGGCCACGGGTGAGGACCAGGCACGGCACCTCTGTCCTCTCGGGGGATCACCCCGGAACAAGAGGCCGCTCCCTCCCGTCGATACAAGGCAGGCCTGGCCTTCTTCAGCCCGCACGCCCAGGGGGCCCAACACCCCGTGCCCCTCTTCCTGTTAGCAGTGGTCACACCCCAAACAGCTGACAGCTGAGACGGCCCTGCTAAGGCGCCTGAAAGAGAACTTTCCAGACGTCTCTGGGAGTCAACCAGCGGGTGCGCGACCCTCCGAACGCTCCCCCCAGAATGTGCTGCAGCCACACTGGGTGCTCGTTTGGGCAAGTGACGAGGGCTGCCTTTCAGGAGCCAGCCAGCAGGGCCCGGTCAGCACGCAAGTCAGCATCTCGACCGAGCCGAGAGCCCCTCACTCACTGGGCGCCAGGTGCACATCCTGCAGAGCGCCATCTGGGCTCGCCATGGCGTCCCTGCCGCCCTCACCTCTGCGAAGCCGTGGCCGTGGCTACGACGCTGCAGCGGTGGCAACGAGAGCGCCGGCTGGCGCTTCCCGCGCTGCCCCGCGCAGGAGCGGTTCACACTGCCTCTGTGCACACCGCACAGCCACGCTCGTCGCCTGCCGAGGGCCCACGCAGCAGCCGCTCTCCCACCTGCCGGAGGAGGACACCGAGGCACACGGACCGATCGGCCGGCCCCTTGCCCTGCCTGTGGGCAGGCAGCAGGACGGCGCCCTGACTCCTCAGGCCCCTGAGACCGTCCCACACACGAGGACAATGCCGTGTAGAGCGGCCGAGAGCTTGCTCGGAGCTGCAGAGTTAGGATGGGGGCGGCCCAAAGCCCTGGTCGCTGAGCACAGGCAGGACCTCGGGCGTCTCCCACTGACGGCCGGGGGCACACACAGCATCCACCAGGCCGCATGCTGGGAGAACTGGACCCAGCGGAGCTGGCACTCCCAGCCCACCATTCTGCTGCTCCCTCGGCCCACACCTGCCCCCGCGCCCTGCTCATCCACAGCACCCAAACACAGCTCGGCTCCCCAGCCACACTGTCCAGGCCTGGGCACACGGACAATCAGCCCCATGCTGCCCATCAGCCCCCAACAGCGTCCCTCCCCTACTGTCCTGTCCACACTCAGGCGCCACGGCTGCCCCGAGAGCGCTGTAGGGTTCACAGCTCATGCGTCTGTCCACACTCAGTGCACGGAGGTTTGTGACTGTGATTTGTGTGTTTCGTGATGTAAGTTTTACCTCCAAAAATAAATCAATTTACTAAGTGACACGCACCTGTCAGTCTTCAGCAGTGACTCTCTCTACATCTTACTTGGAAACTTACTTCTTTAAAAAGATAAGTCACTGGACAGACAGAGAGATAGACAGATGGACAGAGACCACAGACTCCAGACTGCGGTTTACACGGGTGATCCCTGGCCCGTCTTCCAACTTCTCCCTGGTTTTAAAGTGTCTCACAATAAAAGGTGGAAAGTGAGTTGCCGGCCTTGGGCCCCAGGAGCTGGTCAGCCTGTCTGGGTCGGGGCCAGAGCGCGCCCTCCACCTCGGCAGCCGCGCCCCTCGGGGGCTCACAGGCAGCAGCTCCCTCCCTGCCATGACTCTGCAGAGCGCAGCCCGGCCACGCGCGTTTCCAACCAGGAAAACGCGAGGCGCAGGCATCAGCGCCTGTAGCTTCCACACCTGCCTGTGCCAGTTTTAAGTCGGATGGGTCACACCATAACGGCTGGAAGTCCTCTGCAGGGACACCAGGAGTCTCTGAACACGCTTCAAATAAAATGCCACTGAACACACGTGGGGGCACCCGGCCGGGGCCCCTGGGGACCAGCGCCCGACTCCCGTCTGCGGCAGGTCCGCACACACAGCGCCCCTGCTCCCGGAGCCCAGGCTCCAGAGAGACCGGAGCGCGCTGCTGCTTCGGAGACAGCCTGCGTGTCCCCACCGACCGGGCTCCATGCCTCTCTGCCGGCGGCCACGCTCTCCTTAACCAGCCTCCTGGTCACCTCGGCCAGGCTGCTCCTGCTCCCACGCTCGGCCTCTCCAGGTGCTCCTGGAGTCTCATCACCCCAGAAGCTGCCAAGTCCCCGAGGACAGGGACAGGTGGCTCAGAACCCTGCAGGCAGGCAGGCGGCACTGCCCAGCACAGGACGAGGGGACAAGGAGCCGGCCAGCCACCCAGGTTCCCAGCTGCCCACCTCACGAGGCCCTGTGGGCTCCCGGGCAGCCTGGCCGCCACCAGGACTGAGCAGCCCCCGGTGGTTCTAGCTGACCGAGACCTCCGCCTGCAACTCGAGGGCCCTCAACGTGGGCCTAGCCGGGACCTGCAAGTCCAAACAACCTCACTTCTCGCAATGAGTATGGTCAACAGAGTCACGCGAGAGCTTTTATGGCAGCAAACGGGACTCAGAAGTTGCCCGTCAGCACGTGCTTCACACTGAGGCAGAGACGGAGGTGAACAGGTGCGCCTGCCCGGCCCAGCAGTGTCGGGTCGCAGCCCTCACGAGGCCTGACTCTCCACGGGCACACCAGGCCAGGCCCGGGACCTCATCCCAAAGGGGAGGCCCACGCGGCTCGGCCAGAGCCTGCGTGTTCTGTGGCGCTTCCTCCTGGTCCCACAGCCGGGGGACACGGGCAGGAAAGAGCGGCCACGTGTTGGGGGCCCAAGCGGTCGTCACCCAGGGCGGCAGGCCCCGCACACAGACCGCTTTTGAAAGGGAACCGTTGTACGCAAGTGTCAGAAAAACGGATGGCGCCCCTGCGAGACGCCACCCCCGGAACACACAAGCTTTCTGAGAGAGACAAGGTGACCCCTCCGAGCGCAGGCTGCCCCTCGGGACCTGCCCCGGCCCCACGCGAGCCAGTCCCTGCGGTGGGAGCCTCCACGCCGTCCGTGCCACGGCCACGAGCAGACCGGAAGAGGAAAAGGAGCGGCAGAAACACTAGCTGGCCTCCCAGCACACACGCGTGTCCCACCGACAGCCTTCCCCTCGCGGGGCGCACCCAGGGCTTCCCGGCCCAGGCTGAGACCTCTGACCGCGCTCGGGAGCTCTCGGGGAACCTGTGCGAGGCTCCGGCAGAAGCCGCCACAGGCAGACTGGTGAGGCAGTGAGCCCGCACGCGGACGGCGGGGAGAGGAAGCAGCCTTCTCGTGCCTCCTGCCCGGTCCGGTCCAGAGGCGGCAGGGACGTGCGCTCACAGCGGCGTGGACGGAAGTGCAAGGCAGACGCGAGCTCCGTGCAGTGCCGGGCGGTGCGGGCAGGAAGCGTGTGAGGAAACCAGCACATGAGCACGGGGAGGGCAGCAGGCCGCTGAGGGCCCCGCGTCTTTCGGTCCTTCCTGTCTCCCTGGGGACCTCGCGGGCTTCTGTGTTTCCTCTTCATCACCTCGACACACACTTGCAGCCCACGGGGATCACGCTGAGCACGCGCCCACCTCGCACACCTCTCAGGCAGAGAGGAAGAGACCGCTGAGCACGGGCACGCGAGAACCTGCACCGTGTTTCCGAGGGCCAGGCGTGCAGCGGCCCCGCCCCCCATAAAGGCCACGGCAGGTTCTCAGTGAGGGCTCTGGGGGCCCCTGACAGGGTGTTTGGATGACTGGGTGGGGCCCCGGGCGGCAGCCACGCCCCGCCGCCCAATTTGTGTGAGAAGCTGCAAAGGCCGGTCGCCCTATCTGGTTGCCCTGCAAGCGTGGGCTGAGGAGGCCTGCGCTGCTCCCCAGGAGCCACTGCAGCCCTCGTCCAGGAGGCCCTGGGGCCCCTCAGCAGGCTCCCTCGGAGCCCGGGGCGCAGCGTGGATGCTGCCAATCGAAAGCCCGCTGGGAGCAGAGCCGCCACCTGCTGGGCCAGGCGGTGCAGGCTGCCCACGCCGGCGAGGGGTTTCGGGCAGGATGCGGCCCACGCAATGTGGGCAGGCTGCACCCCGTGCAGCTCAGACCCGCGGCCGCAGCCAGGCCCCGCTCCGCTCCAGCAAGGCTGTCCCTCACCAGACACCACTGGGCACACACGCTGCAAGTGCAGGCCCACGAGGACGGGGAGCAGGAGGTTCGCGGGTTCTGGTGGTGACACTGCTGAGGGACAGTCACGCCGTGGACACAGCTGCAGCCACGGTGACCTCAGACAGCGTGCCGAGCCCCCCACAGGCCACAGGGAGCCCAGCGAGCCCGGCCCCCGGCCGCAGGACGCAAGCCCCCTGGCCCTGACAGGGAAGACCGCGTGACAGGGCACAGTGCGGGACGGGAGCCAGACAGGAGGGGCCAGGCCACCGAACGGCGGCCCTCCCGCACCCGAGTGGCAGCCGACGTGCCGTCTGTACAAGGCAGGGCACGCGGGACGGCCCCGGAGTGCTGCGGACCCGTGTCCCTTATAAATAGATCACGAGGAACATTTTAACACACTGTGCTTTCCGGGCACAAAGAGCTGTGTCAATCAGCCCTGCCACCTGACAGAGGACAGAGTCCCTGCGGACGGCTTCCTGGCAAAGGAAGGAAGACACTGCAGTGAGCTGATCCGTCTTCCACACAGAAAAGGGAGCTGAACCTGGACCCGGGCTCTCGCTCACCGGCTCTGCAGGGGCCCGAGAGCTGGCCGGGTCAGGGGCCAGCAGCCTGCTGCGGCCGGCAGGGCGTGCTGAAGGCGGCACCGCCGTCACCCACGACGGGCCCGGCACAGGCTCTCCAGAAACTTCCTGCCGGTGTCACCGCTACTAGGTCAGGGGTGAGCAGCCAGCAGCCTGCCCCTGGAACTACCCTCTGCAGGCCGCACCTGGGGGAGGCTGAGTGTCCTGGGGCCGGGGAAGAGACCGACCTTGAAGACAGTGGCCTCCTCGTTTAGAGCGGCTAAGGCCAAAGCAGAGCAGGCCGTCCCGACAGGCAGGCCCACACAGCCAGGGATTCCGGGAGACTCCTTGGAAGCGGACCTGCAGCGAGGACGGGGCTCCGCCTGCACCCCCGGAGGCCTGGCGGTTTCCAGTCGATCCACTGAGCACCCAGCACGCCACAGAAGTCACCCAACCAAGTGACCAGTGGCGCTGCCCCTACGAACTCCATTGCCGCGCGTGCTTGATCGTCCAGTTCCTTCAGCTCGGAGGTGACGCCGACTGCCACTCTAATCTGTCAAAGAACGCACGTGCTTCACCACGAATGGGCGGGATTCACAGGCCGGCGCCCTGCCTTCCCGCAGCCGATGATCACGGACACGTACCTCTCTGCTTCAGCGTCCCAGCAACCCCCGTGCGCAGGACGGGGACCCAGAGGAAACCTACAGGTGACCTACCAGGACCGGCAGGGCCAGCAGCCAGGACTCGGCCCGTCCCCTCCAGGCAGCGAGGCTGACGAGAGAAAGGGGCCACCCCGCACGCACGGACAGGTGCCACTTCCCGCGTCTCTCTGAGAGCGAGGCTCTGGACGCTGGGACCCTCTGCCGAAGCACAGGCTCGACGTCCACGAAGACACGAAGAAGTGGTAAGGAGCGTTCCACTGCCTCCTCAACGCGCCCGGAACGCGGGGCGCACGGGATGCGAGCCGCGAGAGAAAGCGCGTCCAGTTCTCCGCGAGGGTGGCAATGACTGGGGCGCACGTCCTGTGACGCGGAATTCACAGGGAGACGGAGAGAGAGCAGCATGCCCGCGGGTTCAAATCCTGACTCCACCCCTCAGGGCCCCATGACCTTCGACCGGGAGATTCCAAACCTCCTTTTCTCAGCTGTGACTCGGGCATGATGGCTGGGACTGGGGAGCCGGGAATCCTGGTAAGGACTTAACGCCCGGGCCGCACCCTCCGAGGGCCCACCCACCCAGGAGCCCTGACGCAGGCTCTTCCAAGCGCCCGCCCGCGGGGGTGCCCACCGCTGGGCCCCACCTGCCTCCCTCAGCCCCCCTCCAGCACCACGAAGGGCAAAAGCTCTCAACATCAAAATCCACTCACACGTACAAACACCGTCTCAGAAAAATGGGCACCGAATACCAACAGCACACATACAGATGCCCCCTGATGTGCGGAAAAAGGAAAACTCAGCCGAGCCCTGGAAACAGGCGCGTGGGCACGGGGATGGTTAAGGCAGAGCTGAGTCGGGGAAACCTGGGAAAACAAATGTGAAACACAGGGGTGGCCAAACACATCGAGGGGCGCCCCACCAGGGACGCCCCACGAGGGACGTCCCACCAGGGACGCCCCCACGAGGGACGCTGCGCGGTTATTAAACGTCCGTGGGCAGAGGAATATTTATTCACAGAAGCGGGCCTGTGACTTACTGTTCAATGAAGAAAACACTGAAGCGTCTCTCAGCCTAGGAGAACTTTTGTTTAGAAATGATTTTTCATGTTACATATTTAATATGTGAGGACAATTTTTATTTGAAACAACTCGTTACAATCTCTTCTGGCAAGGAGGTCTTACATAATTCATAGCAATGGAGAAACAGACTTCTGTGCATCTCTGCTGTGCTTCCCGCGCCTCGTGGGAGCGAGCGGAGGGACGAGCAGAGGCGCAGCCCTGCCGCTCATCTGCGTTGCAGGGGGCGGGGGGCGGCCTGGTCTGAGCAACCGTCAACCGAGAGGGGCGAAGCGCCACCCCCACCACAAGTGGGGTGGGACCAGAGAGTGGACCCCACAGAAAAAGAAAGAAATTCCTGGTGACAAAGAAAAGCATTTCTTTCGGAACTTGCACGTGCAGCGGACGACTCAGTCACGTGCACGACCATCAAGCCGACCCCTTTGGAGACTCTGATCTCCCACGGGGCCTGCTACACACTCAAGGGCCACGTTTTAAGGCAAAATTGAGGCAAAAGAAGCATGCTCCCCACGGAGGTCAGCACAGGGAGAAAGGGGTGCTGTGCCAGCCAAGCTGGTCCCCTGAGGTCTCCCCTTCCTGCCAATGCCCCCCCCGCCGCTGCCAACACTGCCCCCACCCCTCCCCGCATAGCTGGTATCACCCCCACAGGCACTCAGGCCCACCCCAACCAGCCCTGTCCTGTCTCCCCACATCCACTGCATCTCCGTGGACGACCCCCTTCCCAATGCCCAGCCCCCACCCTCGGGGCTCCCCCAGCCCTCGGGGTCTTCTGTGCCTGGTGCCAGCTCCCTGTGCTCCTCCTCCTGGGGGGCCCCCAAAGAGCCCACAGCGGACTCCTCCTCTTCCCGCCCAAGCTTAAATGCATGTGGTCACCAATGGCAAGATCCCCTCACTTTCAATGGCTGCGTGATGCTACCGTGGGCATACGTGTGAGCACGCACTGCACATCCCTCTCCGTCCAAAGCACAAGCCGCCCCCCCACCCTGGCTGCCATAAAACCCCTGCGGTGAGCACGGGGCGCAGACGCCTCCCCAGTCCATGTCGCCACGTCTCTGCGTCCAGGCCACGGGGGCGGGGCGGCTGCGGGTCACCTCTGCGCTCGGCCTGCGCTGAGACTCCCCAGGGGGTGCGTGCGCACCTTCAGGGGGCTGCACGGCGCTGTGAGCGAACCAAATGCCGCGGACTCGTCCACTCAGAATGCTTCGCGTGTGCTGTGCGTCTCACCTCTATGCCAGACCTGTACTTTTTCCTTGAAAAGTTGGTGATTCCTGTGCCGCTCTGACACCTGTGAACAGAACATTCGCGCCCAGGTGCCAAGCGTCGCCCGCTCCCTGCCCTCCGGTGAGCCTGCTGTAAGGAGAGGGGACAGGGTGGGGACAGGGCACAGGCGACGGCTCGTCTGCTTCCAGCTGCAGTTTGAAAAGAAGGCGGGAGGGACACCCTCTGCCCAGTCGCGTGACTGCGCACAGAGCACGTCTGAAAGGAGAAGAGAAACTGGAGGGCAGCGGGAGATTTGTGCGCCATTATGTAAGCCCTCAGGGACCATTTGAATTTTTAAGCATTGCATAATGTAGCTTTTTCGATTAAAAAAAAGAACTTAGTAAACAAAAGTAGAACCGGATATTACCAGCTCCCAACGCTCACGTGAGAAGCCCTCCTGTCCCCCCGCCCCGCCCCCCAGCCCCGAACGTCAAGGGGCATTTCTCCTCACGCAGCTTATGTAGCTTCTCGGAACACTATTAAACACGTCTCGACTTTGATTAAGCGTGTAAATTAAGTGTTGATGTAGACAGATATACAATTCTAATAACAATTTTAAGTAAAGATCATTTTGAAAATGTACAACCGTTCAAAGTGATGGTTATGAAGACTAGCAACATGGGAAAGGCTCACGACACGGCATGAGCTGGGAAAGCGAGTCACAAATCACGCCCGTGCTTGCACGGCCTCGCGCACGCTCGCTGCGGGCGCCTCCGGGGCCGGCGGGGGAGGGCGCACAGCGCCAGCCCGGCCGGGCGCGCTGCGAGATCACCTGATGCGCTTCCCGGGCAACCCAGAGGCGAGCTCTGTGACCCTGTTTACACATGAGGAAACTGACGTTGAAAGATTATTAAAAAAAAAAATAGCCCTGACTAGTGTGGCTCAGTGGACTGAGCGCGGGCTGGGAACCAAAGGGTCGCCGGTTTGATTCCCAGTCAGGGCACATGCCTGGGTTGCGGGCCAGGTCCCCAGTGTGGGGCGTGTGAGAGGCAACCATACATTGATGTTTCTCTCCCTCTCTCCTTCTCCCTCCCTTCCCCTCTCTCTAAAAATAAATTAATAAAATCTTTAAAAAAAGATAACCTTACCTCACTTTCTAGAGCACGCTATAATGAGGAAAACGACATTCATTTTTTAAGCATTTGAAGCAAATTTGAACCTTTCCGTTTAGGACCAAATTAAACACATTCCACGATTTCTCTGGAAAGCTCTCACTTGGTATTGCTATCTCAGGAGTTGGCTCCAAACCAAAGCCAAGGCCTTTCCTGGCACCGCGCGGCGCATCCTGGTGCCTCGGCACAAAGGTGACGTCCTGACGTCCTTCACTCCCTTCGAGACCCAGCGTCCTCTTCGCTCTCAGCAGCTGCAAACGCTCCTTCCGGCTTCAGGAACCGCCTCCCCGCACCGCGGGCCGGGGCAGTGCCGAAGGGCGTTCTCCTTCATCCCCACCCCTGCGTTTCCTCGGAAACTTCCGGGTCGTCTTCCCCTAAGCAAGCGCGGTCTGCTTGGCCGACCTCCACGGCCGACTCCTCGTGTCCCCACACGGGGAGCGCGTCAGAGCAACACCAGAACGCAGGGAGACCTCCGGGCTGCTGCGACCTGCTGCCGCCAACCCTGGGCAGGGCCGCCACCTTTCTGGGGTCGGGTCCTTTATAAAAGAGGCCTCGGAGGGCCCAGCCCCTCCCACCACGTGCGGACACTGGGAGAGGCCACCATCCCAGACCGTGCACCCTCCCCAGACACCAAGCCTGCTGGAGCCCGGACCAGAGACGCCAGGCTCCTGACCTGGGGGACAGGCCTGCTGTTCAGGAGCCGCCCGTCCGGGTGTCCCACCCAGGCACCCGGAGACGACAAGGACAACGGTGTCATCACATGGACGGCAGAGCTGTGCTGCCCTTCCCAGAACCAGCCGGCAGGTAGAGGCCACGGCGCCGGGAAGGGCTCCCGACACAGCGGCACCTGGCCTCACAGCCCCCGCACCACGAGCCCGCGGCAGGGGCTCCGGAGCCCGCAGCCACAAGCAGCCCCGGGCAGCGCGGGGACCGGCCACCCCAGAGGGTGTCCACCTGGACAGACCCGGCACCCACCAGCCTGTGTGCCGTGAGACTGGGTTTTCAACAGAATGCTGTGTTCTGCTGCGCAGGGGCCGCGGGCCACGGGCCCCGGTAAATGACAAAGCAAACCAGAGACGTGCTTCCAGGCACAGCACAAACGGTGACGCACACGCTGTCCCTAGCGGCTCTGTGCCCAGCTGGGCGGTGGCACCTGCTGTCCCTCCTGAGCATGCCGCTCAAACGTCCGGACCTGCTGCCCGCGTGAGGTCGCAGGCCCCCGACCGGCCACCGACAGAGCCCTCGCAGCTCGCCCGCTCCCCCCGCATCCCCCCCGCACCCTCCCCGCACCCGTCACCAGGGCAGTTCGGGGGCCCAGGACGTGGGGCCCCCGTCCCACCACCCTGCACACACGCCTCCAGGAAAGGAGGGTAACTGGGGCCTTCACAGCACACCAGGCTTGGGAGGGACAGAGTCCAGAATGGCACCCTGGCCGTGGTTTTTTTCTCTACCTTCTTGGTTTTTGTCTTAAACATACTCAACTCCCCTTCCTACTCGGAGTGCTCTGGGCCTCGCGGGCTGAGCAGACCAGCGATGGCACCGGAACGCCCCTGGGGCAAAGGCGAAGGGCCGACCCTGGCCTCCGCGCGCTTTCCTAGAGGAGGCGAGTGGCCAGACACAGGACGCCGTGGGATGCGGAGGCCAGCAAGCACCCCCACCAGCCCGCCCACACTGGACAGACACCGGGGGCGCCTGCCTGCCACGGACACTCACCTGTGTCCACTCAGACTCCTGCCCTCTCCCTGTCCCCGTACCGTGGGTAACGACTCACCGCCACGTCCACAGCCCTAGGGGTCAAAGTGCATCAGCACACTCTTTTAAGTTAACACAAACTTACACACTTTCTTAGCTTGAATTTTTTTTTCTCAGCTCAGTTCTCTGTACGTCAGTTCTAATGGCCTGTGTTCATTCTTTCCATTAGTAATAAATTCCAAGAAACTGAAATCATCTTAAAACAAAGACAACTGTTTCTGTTTCTGGGACTAGACACTGGCATGTGATGGCAGTGGCCCTTTGGAGTCTCTGGCACGCTGCAGGGGGCCGAGGCGAGGGCAGGGCGGGGCGGAGAGAGGACAGAGAGGGATCCTGTAAATGCCTCCAGCGGTGAGGGTTCAGGGTTCACGCCTTGTCCCCTCCGCACCCAGCGCACTGCAGACAGCTGGAAGCCACTCAGACGTTCCCTGGTCTCTAAACGCACCTGGAGCCCGCTGGACAGCAGCCACAGGTCAAACGCTGCAACACAGGACAGTCCCGGGCCTCGAGGGACCGGAAACCGGGCGAGGTGACAGAGACACGAGAGTCTGTGTGAGCGGCAGACTCCGCTGGCTTCCTGCCCACACCCATCCCTTCCTCCTCCCGGTACCAGAACTCCGATTCCAAAGTGCCCGTGGCCAAACCCACACGAGATAACCACCTTCTCGGTGTCCCCTGCAGCCAGCGCGGCCATGTGACCAGTCCGGGCCACACTCTGCTTCCCTGCGAAGCACACTGAGGCCACAACGACGGCCCCCCCCACACAAGACGCTGGCCGCCGCCTGTGGTCGCAGCTCAGGGTCACACAGACACTGCAGCGAACCGGCGCCTCCACCACCGCAAGGGATCTGCCCGAGAGTAAACCCCGTCCGTGAAAACGAGCCCCAAGTCTGAGTAACCCACACTCAGACCAACTCCTCACCCACTCCCCTCGACACTGGGTCACCCGTCAGCAGGGGACCCAGGGAGGCCTATCATCACTACAGGGACACGAGGCTTGGAGCCCCGTCAGCGCCGCCCGAAAACGCGCCGCGTGCCAGCCGCCCCCACGGCCCGAGAGGAAGGGATGTGGCCACAGCACGTGCGGCGCTCCCCGCCCGGGGCCCGGTGGGCACAACCGCAGCGCTCCGGGAGAGGCGGAGGTGACAGACGCTAAGTGACAGGGACGGGTGCGGCAGAGAGCACGGAGCAAGTGGCTCCCAGGGAGCCTTATGCACTCCCCCCACTTCCCGGCTCGTCTTCCCCCGGAAGCAGAGGGAGGGGCCACCAGTCTCGCCGCTGCTCGGGCAGGAGGTGACGTCCCCCCTCCGAGGAGACGCACCGGAGCAGGCTGGTTCTCACACGGCCCCTCTCACCCGGTGCAGTGACTTGCACACGTGTTGTAACGATGGCTGTGCGGTAATACGTGGAAAATAATCCACTCCGCTGTCCTCGAAGCCACCTGACGTGGCTCATGAAATCGGGCGCCGTGCCGCCCGTTTCCTCTCGCCACCGCCTACAAATCCAGCAACTGCTTAACCGTGAACTTCAGCTTTGGCTTTTTATGGTTGGATTTGATAGTTCAATAGAATTCTGAAAAAAGAAAAACCCATAATCCCACCAACTCCACAAAAAGTATGACTTTTACGTTGCGCCCTTCGATGTGCCCGCGCACACGCGCAGTCCCCGGGCGCCTTAGGAACCTCAGTTGTAAGTGGGGTTCTGAGCCCCGAAAGCCACCCTGACGGGAAGGCCCGCGAGAAGCCATCAGCGCAGGGATCGGTCCCGGCCCGGACGGAGGCCCCGTCAGGGACCCGTTTGCATTAGCTCCCTCCCCGCCGCCTGCGTCAGAGAGCGCTGAGCACACGCCTAAGACAGCGTCTGCAAACCACCGCGACACGTCACCGCACACGCTCCCACAGAGACCACGCGTGTCCCAGCTCAGGAACCAGACGGAGGATAACAGGCCAGCAGCGAAGACCAAGACAACAGGACGCGACCGCCTTCTCTGGGCACTGCCTGCGGGCTGCACACCCTCCAGCACTTCCTGTGCAGCACCTGCGCCCCGGCACTGGGACCGGCATGCCCACAAGTGAACAAGGGGTCTGGGCATGGCAGTCACCAGGCCCGCTCGAGGCCAAGGTCATGGCGAGGAAGCAGCGAGGCCTGCACTGCAGCAGGCAGCCCGTCCCAGAACTCACCTCGCTGCCGCCCCAAGCGCAGAGGTGCACCCCCGGGCTGCAGAAGCCCACGGCCGACACGCACACTGAGAGCACCTCACCTTGTCCCCCCACACGGCCCACCCGCACGGTGGGGAGGCCCACCGGGGCTCAGGCTGCCCCGCCCCCGCCACACCAGGGACTCTCCAGGATGTCAGCACACAGAGTGAGGACACGGGTCAGAGAGCACTCCACGGACCGGCAGGTGCAGAGCCCGAGGCCACCGCGCCCTGAGGACCTGAGGGAAACACCCTTCTGTGGGAAACGTGGGGACCACCACCCTCCCTGAGGAGGAAGAGCGCACCGGGCGATTACACGGACCACTGTGGCTGCGCAAACGTGCAACAGCGCAGAGCAGCTCACCTGGCGGGTGGGGGGGGCGGCACAGCCCATCCGCACCGGAGATCGGAGCGCCCATCGTCAGCGTCAACACGGCCCAGCACCACGGCCTCCTGCGGCCGTGACCCGGAACACAAAGGACTGGCCAGCGTCTCCAGGAGAAGCACGAGACGGCCCACACCAAGGGACCTGAGCTCTTCAAACCGCCGCTCCAAACACGCGGCACAAGGCTGCGCCCGAGGCTGCGCCCTGCTCTGGGTCAACAGAAGGCAGACGGGACGAGGAGCACAGCCCGCGGTCCCGAGGACCCTGGACGAGCAGGGAGAGGTGGAGGGCGTCGGCGGGACGGCAGTCAGCGTGGGAACACGGTGCCAGGCCCAGGCGTGCCCCCAACTCTGCCACCATGGTGAAGGTGCTGACAGAACGTCCGGTCCTCAGAAGCACACGGCGGCGCGGCCAGGAGCAGGGGAACGAGGCCTCTCAACCTGGCTCCCGCGGGCCAGGGCGTGTGGGCGCACACGGCACACGCAGGGAACACAGGTGGGCAAACGCAACAAGGGCAAGTCTGGGCGGAGAGCGCCGTTCTCACAGCTCCCCAGTGAGCCTGAGGCTGCGGCGAAACCAGAAGGTTCGTGCCACATGTGCCGGGCCACCTCTGGGACAAGGCGCCTGGGACATGCAAAGGAGGGGCGGGGCGGTGGGGAAGGAGAAGGGACCCCAGTGCAAGGTGACTGTCCCACAGGCACGGGGGCAAAGATGGGTTAGCACTGGAAAGAGCAGCCCACCGTGAGGGCGGGCAGCACCCAGACCGGAGCATCTCACAGCCACAGGACCCCCCCCCCCCCACCGGCTGCCCGCCACAGGCCTCACGCGCCACCTGCTGGCTGAGCAGGGCACTGCTGGTCCCGGGGCACCCGGCCCTCAGAGCTCCATCTGGCACCGCCCCCCACCAGGAGGTGCCTGCGACCACCCTGAGCGCTGCAGCGTCCAGCAGAAGGCCCAGCACAGCCTGCACTCGGCAGAGGAGACACCTAACTGGAAGCACGCAGGCCTGTGCGGCGTCCCAGCAGACGAACACGAGCACATGCCTCAGAGCGTCCGCTCGGGGCTCGTGACCCACAAGCAGCACGGTGCTGACTGCGGGCGGCCTCCCAAGCCTGCCAGGCCCCCTGCAGCACTCACAGCCCGCCACCCCCCCACCTCTGCCACTGTCAGACCCCGGCCGGAGGGGGCGAGCTTGGCAGTGGCCTGATGTTGGTCCGCAGAGCTGTGCCTGTGTGCACTGAACAGAGAGCCGTCCCCCTGCCCGGCCGCGCCGGCTCCCCGAGGGTGACCGTCCACCTGCCCGGCCGCGCCGGCTCCCCGAGGGTGACCGTCCACCTGCCCGGCCGCGCCGGCTCTCCGAGGACACCACTAGGGCTCTGGGAAGAAAGCAGGAGCCACTCAGTCCCACGGCGCTGGAAGCACGTTAACAAACCCGTCTGCATGAGGCACTCGCCCAGGGCAGCGAGCCCACGAAAGGGCCACAGACTGGCCCCGCCCACAGCCAGCCAGGTGCGCCCTCCACCCGGCACTTACCCAGGTCAGTGTTGGGGCCGGCGAGCAGCTGCCTGAACTTGTCCAGCCGGGAGGCCTCTCTCTCACTTAGCGCCAGGCTGCTGAGGGTGCTGGGTTCTGACGCGCCGCCGGGGATGGCTGTCGCCGAGTGGGGGAGGGACTGGGACCTCTGCAGCGGGATGGAGCTGCCAGCACCTTCTGCGGAGGGAGAGGAACAAGTGAGGGCGGCCACCCCGCCTCCTGACGGCCATGCTCTCCACAAGAGGCCGCGCCGGCCCTGGCTCCCGGCAGTGAGCGGCGCCGACCCCAGCTTCGGGAGAGTAAGGTGAAATGCGCTAACTAGAGGTCGCCCCTCCCCTCCACTGGTGGGGAGTCATTCACCAGTGACACAGACACGCCCCACATAAAAGCAAGACAGTGACAACCAGGTAACTCCAAACCACCTCGAGGCTGGGCAGCGCCCGGGGTGCCCCAGCCAGGCCTGCCCAGGTGGCGGACCGAGGGTCTGCTGGAACAGGGCTGGGAGGAGGGCTCCTGAGTAAGTCGGAGGAAAGCCCCGGACACCCTTGATGGGAGTGCAGGGCAGGAAGGCACTGAGGACAGATGCACAGGCCACAGGCCACACCCGCTATCCCCAAAGCCTAGGACCCCAAAGCCTGATGGGGCTTCCAGGGCGTCCCCAAGCTCCATGGGGAAGCAAAGAAAACCAAACCCCATTGCAGGGTGGGGAGTGGGGGCTGAGTGCAAGCTTGCCCAGCCCTCGCCCAGGGCACCAGGGACCCAAGGGCTAAGGGAAGAACATCAGCGGCCTGGGACTGGGGACAGCCAAGGGGAAGGGCCAGAGGCTCTCAGGTCACTGGACAAAGAACCACCAGGACCAACGAAAGACCCCACAGCAAGAGGCCCAGGACTACAGCCCATGGGGCCATCCCATCTTCAAACTGGAATTTAAAATGGAGTGAAAAATAAACTCCCAGAAACGAGAAGAAACAAACCCCACAGAGGAAACGGGCCACCTACCCACGAGTGGCAGCTGCTGCCAGGCCAGTAGGCGGACGGCACCCCAACCCTGCTCCTGCCCCCCAGGGAGCTCATGACACCAACGGGGCCTCAGGCACTGGGGAGCGGAGGCCGCAGCCTCTGGGCAGAGTCTGGCCCAGATAAGCTTCCAGAAAAGCCTGCAGAAGTGGGCCCAGAGGGGAGAGCAGCGCCCGCCCCCTTCCCAGGCTCTGGCTCCATCCCCTCCTCAGAACCCACGCTCGGCCACGCCGCAGGCCTCCACAGGAAGGGCGGCCACACTGGGCTGCAGAACCCAACCTGTTCGATGTCATCTCTCTGCGACTGTAGCGATCACCCCATAGACGCTGCCACACCGCGGAAGGACCCACCCAATCCTGAGAGCACCCCTCCGGCCCCCTCTAAGGGGGCGGGGGGGCAGTGGAATTGGGAGGGCAGAGCAACCGCACCGTCCCCAAGGAAACAGGGAGAGCGGCAACCAGGCCTCCCCGTCACTGTGAGTGGGCAGCACAGTGACGCCCAGCTCCAAGGCCCGCGGGTGGGGTCTGCCGTGCCAGTCAGCACCCACACAGGAGCTGCGCGCAGTCCCATCCTGGTCGGCAGTGGGGGGAGCTGCGCGGCAGGTCCCGTGCCTGGGCAGAGGCCTGCTGGCAGGGCCCCACCTCCAGCAAAAGCAGGTCGGGCCCCGGGCCGCCCCTCAACCAGGACGGCCTCAACCCTCTCAGGAGCCTTCCCAGACGCACCCCAGGCCCTCCTCAAGGAGACAAGACAGGGGCTCCCACCCCAGAGCATTTTCTGGACCCGCCCCATGCCCCCGAGTCCCATCTGTCTTCACAGGAATGGTAGCCCCTGCGCACACACTGCCCCCTGCTGGCGTGCCCAGCAGCATGCCTGCTCGGGGGCTCCCTGTGCAAGGACCAGGGGACCCAAGGGCTGACAGGAGCGAGCAGGACACCGCAGAGACACCCGTGTGCTCCGCCCGGTGGGGTCGGCTTCCTGAGACAGCCAGGAGCGCCCAGCCCAAGAGCCAGCTCCAGCGGGTCTCACCAGCCAGGCCATTCCCGTACCAGCAGCGGTTTCCCGTGGGGGCCCATCCTGGGCACGAGGGGGGCTGAGCGGTATCCCTGGCCTCTGCCCACCATGTGCACCAGCAGCACATGGGCCCTGCCCCAGGTGGGACAGCTCAGACTGTCCCCAGACACTGCCACGAGTCCCCTGGGGGCAGAACCCCTGGCTGGGAAGCCCTGCCCTCCAGGCGAGGCCACAGGCTGATGGCGGGGGTCCCACGCCCTGCATCTGAGCCCTGCCCCCAGCTCGGGATGTGGTCCGGCAGCCGCGTGCCCTCTCCGAGCCCCTGCTGCCAACCCCGCCCCAGGCTGCCGTGAGGTTTAATGAGCAGGTCAAGGGCAAGGGCTGCTAAGGTGCCTGCCACACGGTAAGTGACTGATAAATGCTGTTATTGTCACTGCAAGTGCTCACGACAGGCCTGTCCTGAGAGCAAAGGAAGGACGACCCGCTCCGAGGGACGTGGAGGCCAAGGGCAAACCGTCCCCAGGCCTCTCCCAGCACAAGCCGCCCAGAACGCCCTTCCCTGGGCCCTGACTGGAGGTGGCCACCCCAAGGCTCCACACCGCTGGACAGAGGCAGCCCAGGCCCGCCTCTGGTCAGCTCCCCCAAGCACACACCACTGCGTCACGGGCTGCATGCTGTGTCCCCCCAAACTCCTGTGATAAAGTCCCACCCCCTCGTGTGATGGGGTCAGGAAGAGGGGACTCTGGGGAGTGATCAGGATGAGGTCATGGGGGGCCAGGGGAAGAGTCAGGAGACAGCCAGCCGCCCTCTCTGCTCCCCGCCACGTGAGGCCCGGTGAGGAGCCGGCTGCCTGGGCCCAGGAGGGGCCCTCCCGAGAGCCCGCCATGCCACAGTCTCGGGCTGCAGCCCCCAGGTGGTGAGCTGACTGTGTGCGCAGGTCCCCCCAGCAGCCCCGGGCACAGCTCTGGGCCCCCTCGAGGACCCCGGAGCAACCGCACGGTCCCACCCCCGACCCTCGGACGCAGGAAGAGCAGCAGCAGCGAGAGCTAAGGGTAGCACTGCAGACTGGCCCCGCGCCCGGGGGCTTGTCATCTGAACACAGCAGCCCCGAAGTCGGAGCCCCACCCCAGAGGCCCTCTGCCCACGTGGGCGTGTCCCTGGAGGTGTCACCGGAAGCTGCTGAAGAAGCTGCCCCGGTCAGTCCTCTGAGCATGCACTGGCCATGCCCCCAGCTGGACACACCCCCCTGGAGCAAGGGGCACCTCCCTAGGAGGAAGGAGGGTCCCCGGGCCCCGGTGCTCACGGCAGCCCTCTCAGACTCAGCCCCCCAGGGGCCGCGAGCCCTGCCACTCCACCTGGAGGAGAGAGGCCCTCGGCCGGGGGGACAGAGGAGCACGGGGCCCCTCCCGCCTGGGAAGGCCTGGGGCCACCTGGGTGACAACCTTGAGGGCCTTCAGGGCGGGGCCCCGACCGTCCGCAGCAGAAATGTCCACCAGCCCGAGTCCAGCCCCACCTGCAGGACAGGACGTGTGGCTCTCGCTGACAGACTTGACCAGCCGAAGGTCCCCGCTGGGCACGGGCGGAGGCTCCTGCCGCTTGAGCTGCTCCTGCCGCTGGCTGTGGCTGCGCAGGACGCGGCGGGCCGTCTCCATGACCACCTCGGAGTCCAGGCTCTCAGCTGCCATGGCCAGCAGCTCATCGTCGTCCTCGCCGGCGTCCCAGGCATCGCTGGTGTTGCTCTCGAACTCTTGGAAGGTGCTGACCCTCTTGGCCTTCACGGGTGTGGTGGGCACCTTGGGCGTGGCCTTGAGCAAGCTGGGGAGCACAGGCAGCCTCACCGGACGCCAGAAGGGAACCCCCCCCACCGCCCCGGGGAAGGGGAGCGCGGCTTTCAGCCTCACCGGAGCTGGGAAGGCGGGTAGAAGGCACACGCAGCTCACCCAGCCGCAGAGGCCGGGCACAGCCGCTGGGGATTCGGGGACAGGAAAGGGGAGGGCGCCCGCCACATGGCTCTGCCTGCGACAGGAGGCACCCGGCCGACCGCAAACCTCGCCCGGGCAGGGCCCACCTTCTCTCACCACAGCACCCCCGCCACCCTCCCAAGGCAGCGCTGGGGGAGGGGCAGAGGGACTGCCCACAGAGCACAGCCTTTGGGGGCATGGATGGGGCTAGGAGACCCCCACCATGTGACTGCAAGCAACATCGCCACTCTGTGTCCCGTAACTTCTGGGGCCTTCCCTGCCGCCCACCTCTGGGCCGGGCGAGCAGGCCTCGGAAGCCCAGCAGGGGGCCACGCAGGGGGAAGGAGACGAACCCCCTCCGCCCACACGCCGGGCCAGGCGCGCCGGCAGGGGGCACCAGCTCCGCGTGCCCTGCACAGGCAGCCCCACTCCCAGCCGAGGCTTCCACGTCTGCCTCCGCACAGGGGTCACGCTGGACAAGGCCAGCGGTGTCTCACACCGGCCAGCGCTCGACACACGTCTGCCGCACCAGCCACCCCCTCCCCCACCCAGGAACGCCAGAGGAGAGTGTGGCCTCACTTACGTGCCATGCAACAGCGGGTCAAAAGGGGGGTGCTGGGCACCGTACACATGCTGGATGCTGTTTGAAAAGAGAGGGGGACACGTTAGCTTCTTCGCAGCTCCCCTGGGAAAGACCCTCTCGGAGAAACCCAGGAGCCCAAGGGCGGCAACTGTCCCAGGCGGCCCCAGGCGGCCCTCCGGCCGTCTGGGCGACATGAATGGCCCCATTCAAGCCCACAGCCCGCAACAAGCAGGCATTCAGCCCTCCCTGCAAGCGGCCCCCGCGGCCCCCACACGGGGCGCAGCCCCACCTGCGCCAGCGCGACCTCGGGCACCAGCCACGGGGACAGGCTGCCGGAGCCGCCGGCCGCTCGGCACTCCCAGCAGCCTCTGCGTGCGGACAGCGTGCCCCGGGCAGAACTGCACCCTGACCACGCGATGCCCATCAGCAGACGCCCAGCCGCACCGTCCTGTCTAAAGACGGAACGCAGAGCGCAGAAGGATAAACGCCACTTTTTAAAGACTTAACGGTTTCGTTACGAAGCCTCATTCCCCACTGAGTACGTTTGGACTAGAGACAGAAACAGAGTAAACCCAGAGCCAGCCCACCCACACCCTCCTCCGGGGGACGTCCGGGTGGGGTGGCCATGCGCCCCGCAGGCCAGCACGACCCACGCCAGTACTCCCTGCCTGACAGGAGACAGCATGGGTCACTCCGCTGGCCCTTGCTTCCCCTCTTCCCGCCTGGAACACAGATGCGAGGCCTGGGATTCCGCAGCCACCGCGCCACCGGGAGAAACAAGCAGGAGGACTCCGGCACCCAGGACAGAGGGCGGGGCGGGACCGGGACAGAGTGCAGGTCTCTGGCAGCAGCGCAGGGCTCCCCGCCCAGGAACTGCCCTCAGACAGCAGGCCGCCCGCCCGGCAGGGTAAACGCGGACACGACCGTCCAGTGTGCGGCGGACTGCTGCCCTCCACTGGAGCAGAACGGACGCCTGCCGACTTCACTCGGCGACAACACACCATGGCTGCTTCTCGGCACCATTCTGCTCCTCAACGGACTGCGATGCGTTTCTTTGCTTTGCGCGTACAGTTTAGCAGCGGAAAAAACACAGGAGCAGCACACACTAATTCAAAGCAGAACGAGGGAACAGTGCGCGGTGTTTCCCTGTGCTTCTCTGCACTCCCTGTAACCCCGTCCGCGGTCCTTACGAACCGCGACTCAGGATGAGGGCTGACTCCCGGGCCCTCCCCTCCTCCCTCCACCACTCCCGCCGTGCGGGTGCCGGCCAGCCGCGGCAGGGTCCACGTGACCGACGTGACCGACGGTGAGACATTCACGTGCGTAAAGTCGTTTGTGGCTGTAAACACAGTGGCAAACATCTCCGGGGACAGACACCTGCCTACAACTACGGGCCACACAAGGATAAGGTCCCAGACCGGCCAGCCTGGGACGGGAGACGCACACATGCGGGCTGCTGGCACCGCGGCCAGCGGCAGGACAGCCCCACCCCCGGCAGCGCTGCACACAGGCTGCGGCCTGGGTGGAAGGGAGGGGTCCCCGCGCTGGGGTGCATCCCCTCGAGGATTAGTGAGGGGACACTGTTCGAACACTTCTGCTCCCTTGTGCTGCCTCTTCTGTGAACTCCCTGCTTGGTCTGCACCCCATTTTCTAAGAGGGTGCTCACCCTTTTCTTACCGATTTGTGGCACCTTCTTGAAAACAGAGGACTCCTCTGTCACGTAGGCGGTGTGGTCGGCAAAATAACGGCCCCTCAAAGATGTCACACCGCAACCCCAGAACCTGTGACTGTGTCGACGCCCTTGGCAAAGCGGGCTGTGTGCATGTGCTTGGGGACATAAACCTCGGGGGCTCACCCGACTACCCAGTCCACTCATGGCTCCTCAGAGGCGGACAACCTTCCCGGCTGGCTCCCAGGGAGCCGTGCGCATGGAGGGGCTCTGAGCGATGCCACAGTGCTGGCTGGAGAGGGGGAACGGGGCCACAGGCCAAGCAATGCGGGGGGACCCCCAGAGCTGGAAGGGTGAGGAGACGAGGGAGGGAGAAAGTAGGGACCTGCCGCAGGCCAGGCCGCTGGTGGGTCACAAAGCCAGCGTAGTGCGTCAGGGCCCCCGCCTCGCAGAGAGCGCGTGTCAGCAAACCCCAGCACCGGCTCACCCGGAGCCAAACCGTCCCAGCCTCCTCCCGCCCCCTCAGGGTGGCGGCCGGCCTGACCCGCCGTCTGAAACTCCCCGCAAGGGTCTGTGTTTCTGCCGACGCCTCGTGGTCTCTTGGCCACGGTTGCAGCTTCTGCACCTGTCCAGACGGTTTCAGTCCAGTGTCCCTGCCGGCAGCCTCGGCTCGGCTGTCCTGTGGGCGTCCTCTAGTGTGTGTGAGGGGCGTCAGCAGTGAACCAACTCTTCAAAGTGACCTTTACGTGGAAGCGCCGTACAGACGAAGACAGAGCGGCTCCGGGGAAGCCGGGAGAGGTCGGCGCCCACCCACCACCCACCACGCACTAACAGAGAAGACGAAATTCCGAGGAACCTCAGCAGGCGTTCGTGGGAGTCCCTGGAAAGCCACTGCCGGTTACTTCTGAAATGCACGGCCTCAGAAAACGGCAGAGGGAAAAAATGAACGGAGTCAACAAATCTTTAGCTAGACTGACTAAGAGAAAAAGGGTGAAGACGCGAATTACTGACATTAGAAATGAAGGCAAGAACATCACTCCGCCTTACAGAAACAAACAAAATTACGAGAACGCCGGGAACAACCAAGTAGGTAACTCAGATGAACGGACACATTCCCAGAAAGACAAAAACCAGCGACATTTCATGGAGAAAAAGAAAATCGGAACAGATACGTAACATGTGAAGAGACTGAATTAGTCACCGAAACGCCTCCCACAGAAGGCCCGGGCCCGGAGGGTTTGTCGCACTGGCCAACTCCAACGAACACATAAGGGAGAACTGATACCAATTCTCGAGAAATTCTACTAAAATCTAGAAGCAGAGGGAACGCTTCCCAGCCAAAGACACCGCCAGAGAAGAAAACTGCAGACCAGTGCGCCTTATAACAGACGTGCAAAACCCTCAACAAAACACCAGGAAACCAAATGCAACATCATTTAGAAAGAATTGTACACCGTGACAAAGGGATTTACCCAAGGAATTCAAGGCTAGTTTAACAACCAGAAACCGATGACCACAAAACGAAGTAAAGGGCAAAACACACATCACCGTCTCCGTAGTCACGGAAAAGGCATTTTAAATCATGCAGCCCCCGCGCACACTGAGAGGCTCAAAGGACCGGAGAGAGAAGGCAGTGCCCCTTCCTGACCGGGAGCATCTGTGAAACCCACGGCTCGCACCGTCTGTCCTTCACGATGAAAGACGGGAAATAGGACCGAACTCTGCTCTCATTCCACCGGGTGCTGCAGGTCCTGTCCCAGCAAAAAGAAATCAAAGGCACCTGGATTTGAAAGGAAGCAGTGAAACTATCGAGCGAGATGACTTGACCTTATACACTTCAGTGGATTTGGAAATCCACTGACAAAAGAATCCAAACTTAAAAACAGATTCAGAAAGGTTTTGAGACACAAGATAAATGTATAAAAATTAATTATACTTCTATACACTTGCAAGGAACAACCGAAAAATAAAATTAAGAAAACAATTCTAGCCCTGGCTGGTGCGGCTCAGCAGAGTGAATGCCGGCCTGTGAACCAAAGGGTCCCCGCTCTCCGGGATGCCCAGGAGAAAGGACGCCACACGCCCACGCTGAAACCCGCACGGCAGTGCCCACGCAGGGCTCTTCATTGAAGCCAGAAAGGCAGAGGCAGCCCAGTGCCGTGGGCAGGCAGATGGGCAAACACCCACACGACTGTGCACGATTCGGCTACAAGATGAAGAGCCCCCGACACACGCCAAACAGGAAACAACCTTGATACATGCAAAGTGCAAGAAGCCAGTCGCATTTCATTTACATGAGATGCTCTAGAACTAACAAATCCGTAGGGACTGAAAACAGATGAGCAGCTGCTTGCAGTGGGGGTGGGAGGCTGGAGAGCACAGAGCTTCTCTCCCAGGTGAGGACGAACATGCTCTAAAACTGCGGGGTGGGGGACCCAGCCTTGGGGTGCACGAATATGAGTGTACCCCCGAGTTCAACACTTTAAATGAGTGAATGGTGTTGCATGTGAATTTTAAAGGGTGAATTATATGCGAATATCAATACGGATGTGATTTTTTTTTTAAAGACAACAGAGCTTCTACCTGCTTCTCTTGGGGTCTCTCTTGGAGCCCAGCCAGGTGCTTCGAGGATGCCCAAACCAGCCACATCGCCAGGACGTGTGCGAGATGCACAGGCGAGCCGAGGCCCCAGCCAGCGGCCGGCGCCAGCCACTCACACGGGAGCGAGCCAGCCCTGTTCTCACTGGGCCCCAGCCTTCCAGACTCCCCAGGACACCCTAGACCTCATGGAGCAGACATGCCACTGTGTCAGGTCTGAATTCCTGACCCATGGAATCCATGAGCGTTTAAGCAAAAAAAAAAAAAATTATCAGCTTGCCTGGATCAAGCACACCCCATCGGTTACAGTCTCTTTCAAGAAATTCCACGGGGGCATCCCTGACCGTGGTAGGCAGATTTCCAGTGTTAAGAATCAAAAGGCCTGGGTTCAAGTCCAACCCCAACACCTGGTCTGGTGTTAACCCTGTCACTTCTCGGGGCGCGAGTAAGAACGCGCATGAAATGAGACCGCCACGTGTGACGGCGGTCTGAATGCTGCAAAGCGACCCACGGACAGCGCCCACCAGTGGGGTGGGCCACCTCTACCTGCCCCCTTGCACTCCTCCAGGACGTCTGGGCGTTCTGACGGCTGCACGTGGGGGCGGCCCAGGCTGCTGCCGCCGCGCCTGCACGCCGAGCTCACAGCGTCGGCGGCGTAATCGCGGGCCGCTCCCTCCGCGCAGCACTAACTCATTAATTCTTCATGGGCGCGCCGCTCGTTTATGGAGCAGAAAATGTTCCGACGCAGTTCCACCTCAGACTAAACGGAGCCTCACTCTAGCTTATTAAAATTTCATTTTTATCTGGTCTTGCATAGCTAAAAAGAAAAACAGGTTTGAACTGAAGCCACTTTAGGAAAATAACTGGCAACTGCCCTATTTCAGATCGTGAAATCTGTCTTTCGAAAACACACCATCCAATGAACGTCCAGTAACTCACACTGCTTTAAAGCGCTACAGCAGCTCGTCGTTTTACAGAGCAGCCAGGAGCTCCTCGTGACCAGCAGCCACACCCGACCCAGGTGCACGGGGCGGGCGAACGAGGTTTGCACTCGTCCACGTGGGAAACAATGGAACAGTTAGTGAGTCACGCCCAGGACTGAGCCCGGGTTCTGCACACACCTGCCGCCTGTGTCGGTCCCGCCCCGAACGCCCCGCTCAGGCACACAGGGGACAGGGCGGCAGTGTCTGCAATCGGTCTAAGGAGCATCTGGGCATCGTGACGAACTGAATGACGAACAAACGAGCGGGACAGACACACGTGACGGACTGTGGCCCACGGGGGCCACGGCTGAGCCCCCACTACGGGAATCAGGACAGGCAAGTCCCCATGACGACACCGACGGCGAGCTAAACACCCACGGCGCGATGGCACGCACAGAGAGCCCTTCAAAAGGACAGTGACGCTGCCCGCCACTGCTGGACGCACCAGGAGCGGTGGGAAGTCCTACCGCGCTCACGCAGTGGGAAGACAGATCGGAGCTGGGGCCAGGACGAGAGCACAGGGGCTCCACCGGGTGCGGCAGTTTATTCCCTGTGCTGGAGAGCAGGGACAGGTGCGTTCCAGGTCCGCTGTACTCACCTGTGGGGTCGTGTGCCCTGCAACGAGGTTTGGGTCGACAGCGGACCGTGCACAAGGCCCAGCGCGGAGCCGAGACCCCGCAACCGCCTGGTGAGGGCGCTGCGTCGTCATGGAGGCGCAGCGCGCCCCGCACACGCGGCTGTGGGACGCTGCTGTGGACAGCCTGCTGCGCCGACACCGTGTGACGGGACGGGACGGGACGGCGCGGGCAGGCGTGCGCGGCCCATCGCACTGGATGGCGAGGAGCGACGGCGACATCCCGGGGTGTGTGCGCGCCGCACTGCACTCCTGGCCCTTGTGTTCGAACGGCTCTTCCTGCTCAAGGCCCCTGCCGGCGCCCGCGGCAGCGTCCTCCCGTGTTTGCACGGCTCTCGGCGGCATCGCCGCCACTGAGCTCGACTCGTTCCCGGGCACTCCCTGCAGCGCCGTGCGCGCCGGCCGGGCCGGAGCACAGCCGCGGCACGTGCGCGTGCGCGGTGCCGGCCCTGCCGGGACAGGACCGCCTGACGACGCGTTTCTCCGAACGTGTCCCTGCGGGTGTGACCATGTGCTTTCTGGACACCGGACGAGTGCCTCGGGTTTTCAGCAGCTGGCCCCGGCTCTGTGAGTCGGAGTGGGCACAGCTCCCAGAGCAGGCGGCTCAGGAGCAGGAGGCGCCTTGGGGACACTTCTGTGGCATCTCTGAGCCTCCCCACCCACGGTCTTCTCACACTGCACACAGAGCTCTTTCCAAAGACACCTCCCTGGCTCCCAGAGGGAAGCCACACTGAGACACCACTTCACCCCCGCGGGGCGGCAACGGTTTAGCAGATGTCTCAGTGTCGACAAGAACGCAGGAAGACTGAACCCTACACACTGCTCATGGGAAGGGAAACGGCGCAGGCACTTTGGAAAGCAGGCTGACAGGTCCTCCAAAGGTCGCACAGTTGCCACGTGTCCCTGAGATCCCACTCCCAGGAATATTCCACAGGAGAAGAACACGCACACCAACACAGGAAGTTGCATAGTGTTACGTATAAAAGCAAAAACGTGGCCGCAGTCCAAGCGCACACCTGCCAACGGTCGCGTCTGTGGAACTGGCCCACCTGCACCCTGATAACAGCTCGGCCTGAGCAGAGAACGCAGCGCTGGCACCTGAGCAACAGGGAAGAGCGTGATGCTCGGGGGAAGGGGCCAGGCACAAGGGGCCAAACCCGATTCCATCCACAGGGAATGCCCCGAGCGGGCAAACCCACAGACAGAGAGCAGACCAGTGATGCCGGACCAAGAACGGGAAACCCTGCAGGGGGAAGGCAGACGGAAACCGGCCCCTGGGAACACGGCAGCATGAGCAAGCAAGGGGGGACCGACCCAGGGCTACAAGCCCGAGGGGCGCTGAGAGCCGGGGGTCCGCCCTGCGCGTCCCGGAGACGTCCTCCCGGTTCTGCGAGAACCCTACGCCGAGGCGCCGGCTCTGACAGGAGAACGGCTGGGCCAGGCCAGCGTCCCCCATGTGGCCAGAGGGCGGAGAGCGGTGGGCGGGCGGTGACAGCGATGCGAAGGGTGAGGGGGCGCCAGAGCGAAAAGGAAGCAAAGCTGCAGCGTCACACGCAGCACGAAGTAAGTGGAAACCGTCACGACCACAGGCACAACTAAATGCCCCCTCAACTTCGGCTAGGTGGGCGAGCGGCCAAACCGTGCTGCTGGCTTCCCCCGGGAGCCCACCCACTGCTCCCCGCAGTCATCACTCAATGCCCCCCCACCCCGGCGCGATCCCGGCTTCCTGAGACCTGGCGGGACTGACGACGGAGCCACACCGGCCCCTCGCAGCACACCGACGCTGCCCGGACGGGGCGGTGCGCGCAGAGATGCGCTTTCCCAGGAAACTAGCTGCAGCGGGCTTCGGAGAGAGCGGCCGGAACACCAGCGTCACAGCAGCACACAGCTCTACGCCCCCGCCCACGCGCGGTCTGAAACTTGTCCACCCCACGGAGCCGCTGCAGAAACGGGCGGCCCCACAGGCCCAAGCGGAAGGCCTGCGCGCTGTCCCGCGCTGACATGCACCCGCCCACAGAGGGCGCACCCCGTCCCTGAGCACCAGCACCCCGAAGCAGGACCGGACGTGGCGCCCGTCACAGTGCTCGCGGCGCCCAGGCCGCGCTGAGACTCGGGCAATTACTGAGCCACAAGGCCAGCTGCCTCGCGGACGTCTCTCCATAGGTAACTCGGGAATAAGCGTGTGTGCGGTGAATCGTTTCCTTACACGGAAAAGCCCATGCGAGCGCAGGGACAGAGAGCAGACTGGCGGTCACCGGAATTCCCGCGGGGGGTGGGGTAGGGGCCGGGATACAGTGAGCCCGAGGGTGCGGCGCACAGCCGGTGACTGCAGTTGATGACATTGTCTCGCGTATTTGAAAGTCTCCAGGAGTGTAAACCTTGTAAATTCCCATCGCAAGAAAAAACAGTTTGCAGCTGCGTGTGGTGGCAGATGTTACCATCTCACAATACTGAATCGCTCTGCTGTACACCTGAAACTATCACAACGCGGCGTGCTAATTATACCTCGTAAAAGAGCAAGGTGTTTGTTATAGAAAACTTAGAAAACGCGCACAAGCGAAGGATGTCTGAAGTTAACACGGAGGCGTGCGATTCCGCCAGTCTGGCAGCAGCCGCCACGAGTCCCGTGGCCCCCGTTCCCGCGCTTCTTCACTGCTGAACCCCCTTCCGTTGAAGGCCGCAGAGGTGGCGTCCTGCGCTCCCCCTATCCGGGTGGAACGAGCCCCAGTGCCCCGGCTGGGAGGGGGCGCTGTCACCATGCCGTACACCTGTGACCGGCCACCCCACCCTTCCTCCTCCCGCACCCACCGGAGTTCGGAAAGGGGTACGGCCAGCCCTCCACCCCTGCCGGTTCCCACCCCGACAGCACAATCCGGAGTCCCCCCGGCTGGCCGGCCTCGCCGCCAGCACACACGCACACGTGCAAACGAGAACACACGAGAACGGGCACACGGAGCACCCTGGAAGGCCCCTCACACAGGCCACGCCCACCCTCTGCTGCCGGGAGAACTTGAACAGGGCAGCGGCGTGGCGCCCTGGAGGGCCGCGCCCCGGAAGCACAGCCAACCACCCGCAGCAAGGCCGAGCGCAAGGCTGCAGCCTGGGCGGGAGGAAGGTGGTGGGCAACGGCCACCTGGGCCCAAGCAGCGCACCCCCGGGGCCAGCCGGCTCCTCCGGCAGCCGCTGCAGCATGGGCTCCAGGATGCATGGGAACACGCAGGAAGAGGCCACGGTCTGGGACCTAGCACCGTGGGGAGCAGGGTGGCCTGAGCACAAAGCCAGCTCGCTGGTGGGGGCTGCACCCCCTGGTGCTGTCCACGCAGGCTGGCCGCCCTGCCCAGCCCGCTGCACGCTCCCTGTGTGACCGCACCGGTCACAGTGACTGTGTCTCACCCTCCTTCTCCCAGGTGCACAGGAGCCTGCACTGCCACCGACCCGGCTGACCCTGCCGATGGCTGCAGGCACCACCACGGGACTCGGGCGGTGTTTCCGCGCAAGCCCCCAGAACGGAGGAAGCAGTGCTGCAGAATGAGGAACAAGAAGCCTGGGGACACTCAAAGCGAGAGCTCCCTGTCAGTGGGAAGAGCCCAGGCCGCCCGCCCTCTGGGCCGCCTGCAGTCCGGCCTCTCGTCTGCAAAGGGAACAGGGGGGGAACCGAGGAGAAGCTGCTGGCCTCGGCGGCTGGCGCACTGCGTGCTCAGGGACCACTGGCCAGGGTGTCACAGGAAGCAGCGTGAGGGAATCATCATTAAGGAACTATTAATCAGTCAGGATCATGCAGTATGAGCACCCTTGACAGTTCTGTACTCCGTGAGGGTGTGGCCTTCCTCCTTTGTGTCTCTGGGTTGACGTCCACACTCAAAAGGAGGGACCAAGCATGGGAGGCACCTGAGGGCTGGGGAGCGCAGACAAGGCGAGGCGGACAGCGCTGTGCTCAGGCAGGCGGAGACCGAGCCTGTGGCTGGCGACCACCGCTGACACACCGACGGGAGGAGGACAAGCCGAGCCGTGGGGGCCGCTGTCCAGCGCAACGGGGGCACCGCGGTGGGCCAGGCACAAGGCTGGGGGCACGCCGACGCTGCCCAGGCCTTCCTGGGGGCCCAGCCCCGCTCTCGGTCCCGCGCTCTGCAGCCACTGCCCCGACAGCTCTCCGGGACGCCGACTCTGCACCGCAGCACTGAGCTGCTCTCAGGAACGCGGAGGACACAGCGCAGCGTGGACATCGGAGGAGAAGAAAGAGTCTTTGGTGACATGGCTCCCAGAGGAGAAAGATGAGGACGGTGCTAGGTCCCTGCGGCTGTCCTAACAGCTCACCACCAACCAAGTGGCTTAAAGCAACAGAAACGTATCCTCATACAGTTCTGGGGGCTAGAGAGGCTCAAAATCGAGGGTCGGCAGGGCCCCCCACTCTGAAGTCTCTGGGAGGGGAGCCTGCCTTGCCTCCCACAGCTTTCACGGGTTTCCAGAAAAGGCGTCACTCCAATCTCCGCCCCTGTCTTCAAAGGCCATCACCCCGGCTGGTGTGGCTCAGGGGATTGAGCGCCCGCCTGTAAACCAAAGGGTCGCCGGTTCGATTCCCAGTCAGGCACAGGCCTGGGGTGTGCGCCGGGTCCCCAGTAGGTGGGTGCATGAGAGATAGCCACACATTGATGTTCCTCTCCCTCTCCTTCTCCCTCCCCCTCCATCTAAAAATAAATAATACGATCTCTTAAAAAAAAGGTCACCAGTCATGGGGCCAGGGCCACTCTCACCCAGTGTGACCCATCCTGACCTGATCACATCTGCAAAGACGCTTTTCCAAATAGGTCACAGGCTGGGTCCATGAATCCGGGAGGACACGACTGAGCTCAGGCCAGAGACAAATCACCAAGAGACACAGTTGCCGACCCGAAGGTCCCCCCACCGCCACAGCCACACATAGGACCTCACTGCCCACGCCTCTCGGCGGCCGCCAGGAAGAGGTTTCTCTAGACTGAGGCGGAACCCGAACCTCGGGACCCAAAACCAGCACCGCAGTCCCAGCGCCCCGTGGCGCCTGGCCCCGAGTCCAGGCTCTGGAGCCCTGGTCGCTGCCGCTCCCGAGTCCCCACGTCATCGCGCACCCTGGCACTGGTTCTCACGAAAGGTCTTCCTGTTCTTCAATCAAGTGCAATCCTACAGCATGAAAGGGGGGGCCCACCCCCAAAGTCACTGCGTCTGAGCAGTCCATCCCTCCCTCCTGCGCACCCCACCCCACTCGGAGAACTCGCTGCTTCTGCCTGGAGCGACAGGTCTACGGTTCTGCCCTGGAGCAGAGGGGTCTCCTACAGGACGCTTAAGTGTACGCTGTGCTCCAGCACGGTTGTGAGTGACCCTACTTGCAGTCACTGTACTGTGATGCCGCCGTTCTTAACACTCAGCATCTCAGACTTAAGTTTCTAAAGAGAACAGACTGTGTCTAGAAACGTGGGAGTCTGCTCAGAGCCCCTCTGTTTATTCACCAGCAGCTGGTTCCACCCGGAGTCTCCGCCAGGCACCGTCTCCACCTTCCCCAGGGCCGTGGCCGGCCAGGCGGGCTCCGTGACACGGCGATCGGGTGAGGACTTTGGAGCTGCACAGCGTCCCGCTGCACCCAGGTCGCCGCGGGCACTTGTTTTTTATTTTATTTTATTCTATTTTTATTTGCTTCCTGCTGCCGATCAAGATAGCAGTTGG
>PVJI01005298.1:0-97962 GCA_004026765.1 Micronycteris hirsuta | reverse complement strand
GGGGGGGGTGCGGTTAAGGACTAAAAAGTGGGAAGGCAGAGACTTGTGGACATTGGGAATGAGGTGTGCCTGGTAGGAAGTGGCCCAGGGAAGGGGAGACAGGGCCTGTGTCCCATGAGAAACCTGGGCGTTCACTCTTGAGACGAGGTCACAGGAGGGATCCCCTCAGAAAACAGACCAGGCTGGTGATGTGACTCTGGGCCAGGAGAGGATGGGGTGGGGGGCGGGTGAGATGAGATGTGAGGCCGCTGTAGCCCTCTGTCCAGGCTCGGAGGCAGCGGCCTGGGCCAGCACCTGGAGCTGGAAACAGGCAGACGAGGTGGCCTGGTCCTCAGGAAGTGAGACAGGAAGGGGAGACAACGGCAAGTCCGAGCCCAGCTCAGTGAGGGGGGGTGCTGCTGTCTGCAGCCAGGGGCACTGCAGCCCTGCCGACTCTGGGGTGCAGTCCGCTACAACACCTCCATCAGGGTCTTCATTCCGCCTCCGATGCCAGCTCGGGCCCCTCAGATCTCACAGCCACTTTCTCCACCTCCTGTGTCCCCTCTGCTGTCCACGAGGCCGGGAGACCCGGCAGAAGGGGCCGAGGCCAGTGTTTGAGAGGAGGGGTGGGTCGGCTGGGTCCCCACCAGCTGGATAGGTTGAGCGCGGAACTGACTCGGGGGTCTGGCCAGTCCGTGGTTCCGGGTGGCAGGGAGCCCAGGAAATGGAGTGGGCTCCTTCTGGAGGGAAGGATACACCCTCAAGCGTTCCTGTAGGAACAGCCCCTCCCTGCATGACAAACCAAAGGCAGGTCCCTTCCTCTTTTCCACGTGGGAAGGCGCCAAAGCCTGGGCAGGGCCTGCCAGAGACAGGCAAGGGTGGGAGGAGACAGTGCCTCCTCCAGGAGTGAAGGGCCACATCTCTCTGGGACCCACCCCCACGCACCCACCCACTGGCCATCCTCCACTGGACTCCTCCATCCGCTCGACAGATCCACACAAGACAGGGCATAAGGAATATTTATTATGATTATTTCAATTAAAAAAATAAGTTCAGTAGTCTCTGGGCAGCAAGCCTAAGGACAGTAAAAAGTAGTGTCTGAGTGTCAGTCACACACCGCGCGTGTGCAAGGCCCGTGGAGAGCACTGCGCAATTGCACATGGTCCCCCTTTTCCCAAAGGCCCTTCTGCAGTGAGGGGGAAACTGAGGCACAGAGCTGCAGGGGCCGGGTCGAGGTCAGACAGGCCCTGGATGGAGGAAATCCTGGTTCTGCGCACCAGCACTGCCCTGGGGCTGCTGCCCACAGGGGAAAGAGTCACCGGTGCTCCCTGGGTGGGTGGCGGGGGCAGCAGGCAGGGCGGGACACCGGGGCCCGACAGCTCCGCGCTGCATGCGCTCTACTATGCCCAGCCTTCCTGGCGGAGGACCAGCTGCACGGCCTCGTCCACGTCACTCACGACATGGGCTGCTTCCAGGAGCCCCAGGCGGAGGGCGAAGTCCCGGTGCCCGTGGAAGAGGGGCTGCTCCTCGAGCCCCCGCACCGCGGGGCTGTACACGCCGGTGCACACCAGGATGGAAACACAGCTCCGCACGTCTGGCAGCGTCTCCGCGCCCTCCTGCCTGGCGGCCTGCAGGTGCTCGTGGAACAGGTTGGCACCGTAGATATCCGACATGGGGTTGTCCCTGGTCAGGCAGCCGAAGCGGCAGAGAGGAGGGGGAAGCGGGTTCAGGGCCGAGGGCAGAAGTGGGGTGCACGGGGTGGGGTGCTGGGAACGGGGTTGGGGTGCAGGGTGCTCACCCTACGGCGTACAGCTTCCGGATGGGCGCGGCCCAGCCCCGCTGCACTGCCTGCCGCCGGATCAGCTCCTCAGCGTACCGGTAGGTGAGGATGCTGGGCTTGCCGGTCAGGCCGCAGTAGCGCAGCTCCTTGCCCGTCACCTTGCGGTAGATGGCCTCCAGGCACAGCAGGAAGGTGCCGTGGCCGAACCTGTGGGGGGTGGGGTGGGGGGGTGGACAGCTCAGCGGCTGCTCTGCTGCTGCTTCAGGGCCCATGGGTGCAGGTCACAATGAAACGACTTCTAGTGAGAATGGCGCTTACTGCCCACGTGTGTGACCTGCTGTCGTCCAGCAGCAGTTACTGAGCACCAGCCGGCACTGCAGACAGACACCACCTGGAACCCTTAGAAATGACCTAGGAGATCGTCCTTCTCATTTCACCAGTGAGGAAACTGAGGTGGAAAGAGGTTAAATAACTTGCCCAGGGTGGTGGCGCTGGGATTACACCCCTGGCACCTGGACTCAGAATGTCTACATTCTGCTTTAGGCTTCAGGCAGACTCCTGGGTGCCACCCTCCCCTCCTTCCTTGGTGCTGATTTTCAGCAGAGCACAGTGCACTGGGAGTAAAAACCAGTTCCTTCCTCTTCCATACCTGGCTGTGCAGCCATGTGACTGCATTACAACCAAAGAGCCAATGACATTAGAGGTGCTGGGCTAACCTTCTAGGAAGTATCCTTAAAACTGCGGAGACGATGCTCATCTCTACCCTTCCCTATTCCTTTCTGCTGCCTTGGATACTGATGTGATGGCTGACACTGGGCAGCTATTATGGGTCACATAGTAAAGGGCTCAGGATTGCACAGCAGGACAACAGAGGGACCTGTGTCCCTGCCAGGAGGAGCTTACATACAAGACCTGGACTGCCTACCGCAGAATTACTTTACATAAGAAAGGAATGTCTGCCTCGTTTAAGATACTTTTGTTTGGGGTTTTCATGTCTTGCCACTAAACCAAATCTGAACTGATACTGCACAATATGTTGAAGTTCTTAACCAAACCTTCTCACCTGGTGTCAGCGTACCCTAACTCTGGGAAGAACACCTCAGAAAAAACACCTAACCTCAAGCTTGAGAAAACCACTTGGAAAGGAACGAGAGAGAACACTGCCATCTCTATGGGCTCCTGTGTGGGTTGGTTTGCGGCAATACTGGGCCCTGCACCCTGATGTCACTCACCAGCTCACTGGGGGTCAGTGGCTGAGTTGGGGTGGAAAATTCTAGACTTTGGCCCGGCAGATAAGAGTGGCTGAACAGCACCGAGCCACCATCAGCTGCCCTTCCGTGAGGCACCTGCACGGCCAGCAGCCAGGCTGCCTGTGCTGCGCTCGCCCGCCGAGGGCAGGGCAGGCCAGGTGAGCTCTGCCCTGGGCCTTGAGAAAGTCGCTCACTGCCCAGGCCTGTCCTCCGGCCTTGACCCACATCAGAACAGCTTTCTTTCCCCCCACCCCTCCGGCTCCAGGGCTCACAGAAACAAGGAAGGAAGGGCGCAGTGCTTCGGGGCAAAGGCGAGGTGGGAAAGCAGGGCAGCAGTGTGCACACGCACACCCCGGAGGCTGCCAGCCGGGGCCTCTAGTCCAAGAGACCGCATTCTGCCCCGGTTCCGGGGGCAGAGGTGGTATGTGAACAGCCATCTCACCATGGCCTCTGTGCAGTGAGCTGCAGTTTTCATTCATGATTAGTAAGTGGCGTGACCCTCGAGACACCTCCTGGGAGGCCAAGGAACCACAGCAACTGCAGGCCCACCCGTGCCCAGGCCTGAGCCCCAGGGCATCGGGGACAGTGGGAGCGGCCAGTAGGATCGCTGTGTCCTCACCTGGGTGTCTTGGCTTCTGCCATCCAGAGGAAGTCCATGTTACTGGCCAGGACAGGGAGATGGGGGTAGGGGGCTGTCGCCAGACCCGTCCCAGGTTGCCCATTGCTGAGCAGCACATCCATGATCAGCTGCAGGCTCGTCTCCCAGCGCACCGGCTCCCCAAGGAGGAGCACCCCTTGAAAGAGCAAAGGCACAGTGATGAGAGTGCAGGGCGCCCAGCCTGCCCCCCGTGGTGGCAGGAGGGAGGCCTGTGGAGACCAGCTGAGGCCACCCACCAGGAGCCCTGGCCCCACCGTGCACTCGCCCTGGCAAGAGCACGGCTCCTGGAACAGCCCCGCAAGAGCCTCTTACCTCTTCCCACAGGCAAGCAGAGCCCAGGGCCCAGGGAGACGCTTCCAAGGTCTCCCACTGGCACCATGTCCAGCACACACCACCAAGGAGGCCAGAGACAAGACCAGCGGTGGCCAACCCCAGATGCTGCCCCCGCTGACTGCTCTTCTCCCTTCCCCCTCAACAGGCGCTGGGCCAAGTGCTCACCCTCCCCAGCACCTCCCCCTGGGCCCCAGGAGCTGGTGACCTGAAGGGCCTGGGAGGGGGAGGTGCAGTGACAGGGCCCAAACCCCAGGCCAACTGTGGGCAAGTTATCCACCTTCTCCCAGCCTCAGCCTCCTCCGCACCCAACACCACCACCTGCTACTGTTACGAGAATGAAAATGAGATACAATGAACATGGCTGAACCAGGCTGGACACACAGCACTCGACACCCAGGAGACCAGCCAGTCGGACAACTGCCCTGCCTGGGGCTGTTCCAGAAGCTGCAGGGCGTCTCACGGTCAAACGTTGATGCTGGGTGGGGAGGATGGAGGGAGGGGCCAGGGATGCAACGCGCTCAGGACAGCCACCAGAAAGTGCCCGAGTCTCCAAACGCCTGAGTGTCCCACCTGCTGGTGATTCACTGCGCCTACGCCCTCATTCCACTCCACATGTAAACACCCAAAGGTGGTTTTGGTAGTTTGAACAAACGCTGACTTTCCAAAAAAATGTTAGCAATCAAATAAGGCAAGGACAGCTGTACTTTCTTATTTCAAAATTGCACCAAGAGTTAAGCCCTCTTTTGCAAAACTGCTTCACCTGTGACAGAGCTGCGCTAATTTCTGAGCTGCTGTGAAACACCCCTCGGCCGCCCTCAAACACACTGTCGGTCTGCGTCTGTGGCTGTGCTGTCCGGGGCAACACCCGCACGCCTGGTGCGGCTGCTTTACCACTTCGGTGTGTCTTTCTGGATCGTTACTACACATTGACATGCGTATTCCCTCGCTAACTGTTTTTTTATTTCTGCCTATCACAATGATAAGAGACACCGCCTAGGATCTTCACTTCAGGTCAGTGAAGGGGACACTACGGGTTCTGCCCCACGAGGACAGCACTGGCGGCCGGGCCAGGGAACCTTGCTCCAGGCCACCCCAGGCCCTGGTCCACTCTACAGTTTTCCGAGCCTGCATTTTTCTGGAACAATGCAAGTGATATGGGGAAGGAGGGATGGACAACAAATGTCTCAGCAGCACTGAGTGGCAGACCCAAGACCAGGATTGAGGTGACCAAATGTTTGATGGCCCCCGGAGGGCCTGAAGGGAGGGACTCACCAGACCCCGCCCACACTCGGAGAGACCTCGTTACCTTCGATGGCGGGGAAGTCAGTCCTCAGATGGGGCTGCCAAGAGACAAAGAACAGACCCATCAACGCCAGGGCGACTTCCCACCACCGCACAATCACACTGGTTTCTGGGGTGGGAGAGAGGAAAGAGGCGGTCCAAACAGGATGGGAGACCACCCGTGGTCCAGCCCACACTGAGGAGAAGCCACACAGGACTGAGGAGGAGGACTCGTGAAGGCAGGTTTGTGAGGAGAGGACGACCACACTAGTCACAGGCCTGGCTGAGGGACACCACACAGAAGGTCAGCCGGTGGAAGGCCACCCGGCTGTCCATCCCCAGCTGGGACAGGAGGTCAGGGAGGGACCAAGCAAGAGTCTAGAATCAGGTGGGCAAAAAGCAAGGTGAGCCTGTGGAGACAGAAGAGGCCATCAGGGGGAGGCAGGAGCTTCCCCGTCACCAGGGCTTCTGTTCCTTCCCAGGCCACACAGTCCTGCCTCTGCGGATGACCAGCCACATGACATGCAGTGAGTCGCTGCCGCGTGGGAGGCTCGGCCTCCGCACAGCTCTGAGATCCGTCTCCACTCCAGCACTCTGGCTCTCCACCTGGCTCACTGGGCTCTGGAAGAAGCTCCCAAAGGCCATCACAGGCACTCTCAGTTGGGACCCCTGGAGCACGGAGGGCTAAGGCTGCACGAGCAAATAGAAGTAAGCCTATCCATTTACAACTTCGCTCCATTCTGACGCTGGTCGGACTGGAAATATGGGCGATGTGATTCACATACACTGTCGAGCAGAAGAGGGCCGAGGGCAGCCACACCCCACAGAGGACGGATGCGAGGCCTGCGACTACCGATCAGAAGAGAGAAACTCAAGCCAGTAGTCCAAATACGAGCTGAGCCCAAAGGAGCACAGCAGACCTTGGAGCTGCCGTCCCTCTCCAAGTAGGCTGCTGCCCACTGGGGCTGCGGGCAGTGGAGAGTTTAACAAAGGTCCCAACTCTCCAGGCAGCCCCCGGAGAGCCCGCTGGTGAGACACGAGCCGCTCACTGGAGGGGACGCAGGGCTCCGGGAGGGCTCTCTGCCAATCACAAGCAGTTCGGAGAGCACAGCCTCAGCAGGGGCAGCTCCTCTGAGCCACCTGCACACCTGGGGACAAGCCTGTGGCTAGGCGTGCCTCTCCGAGAAGGCGGCTCTGAGGGGTGGGTTGCAAGGTCAGCAAGAGGGGCCCACGCAGGAAGAAGAGGACAGAATTAAACACCAGATCCCAGCATGTCCCTTTCATTACCGTGGTCTTCGGCCGCCGCTGGAGATCCACCATGTCGAGAACAGGGAAGGCCATGCGCAGCTCGTCCACAGTGACCAGGTTCTCGAAGCCCAGTCTAGAGCGAGGTCAGGGAAACAGCACTGGACAGTTTCAGGGGGGGCGGGCTATGTCTCTAAAGGGAGGGGAACCAACTCAGTTCTGAGCAAACCATCCACCCAGTCCCAGACAGGAGAGCACCAACGATGCAGACGAGCCCAGCGGGCCAGCAGCACATAGCTCCCTGCCCCCGGCCATGGACAATGCCAGGCCATGGGGCGCACCAGCACCTCTGTCCGCAAGGAGCTCCCCACCGGGCCATCGCAGCAGCATCTGTGGAGTGCTGCTGCCGTGTGCCGAGTGGGTCAGAAGAGGAGCCTGCTTGGTGGCCTGGTGGCTGTGCAAAGGGCCTGGAGAAGTCAGACTTGAGCCGCAGCTTTAAGAGGGAACGGACTCCATCAGGGTGGGGAGGCTGTGGGGAGAGGGCAGCCGCTCCAGCCTCAGCACCCAAGACCCGCCTCCATTTCTGTAACAGGGTACAGCCAGGTCGCCCTCAGAGAGGGATTTGTAATGGGGTCCAGAACTCAGGGTGTCCAGGAAATATTAAAAATATAGAATGTCCTCACCCCACAAGTCTGAACTGGGGGATGGGCCACGTGGAGCAGGGCCACAGAGAGTTGGTCTGCATAGCGACAGTTTTGCAGATGATCTCAGGCATGGGCATTTAACATATCTATACCTTTAACTGGTTTCATGGATATGTTAAAAAGCTGTGGCTGTGCCTTGACCAGGGAGACTGGAGCAACACCCCTGGTTACAGAGCCTTCATAAGAGCTTGGAGATGATTGGCTCCACGCCACAGGGCCACGCCTGCCCGGACTTACTGTGGCAGCTGAGAAGAACTGGAAAAATACGGGAATGCTGGCAGGTGTCGCCGATTGTGGGAGGAGTCAGAAATGGGGATGCAGAGGAAGATTCGCGCTAGGATTTAAACCCAGGCGTGGCAGCCATGCGAGAAGGGGCAGCCATGCGAGAAGGGGCAACCATGCGGTTTGGGGCTCCCTTTGCCACACAGTTTAGGAAGCCAGAAAGCAAGATGTAGCAGCGATGCAGAGCTTTCTCTTAGCAGTTTGGAAGAATGCAGGAGAGAAGCTGTGGGAAGGAAAGGGGTGGAAGGACTCTTGCTCGTGTGCCAGGAGAAGGTGCCACACATGTTTGGATTGAGAATTGGGAGATCCCAGCAACACAGCTGATGGTGCTGGGAACCTCAGGAGGCCTGCCCGCCGAGCACAGATTACTAGAAAGAACCAGGGGTACCTGAGCCACAGACTTCTATTTCTTTCCCTGAGATACAGTACCCCAAGCTGAGAAAAGTGGGGGCAGGAAGGACTGTGCGTGTTTGTGGGTGTTTTAAGGAACTCTGGGATTTTAATGAAGACATTAAGTCATTACTCTTAAGTCTGTATAACTTTTCAGTGATTAATTCCTTCCCTTTTCACGAATTTCTGGCATTCAGAGCTGTAATTCCCTGGCAGTAGGCAAAGTGAACCTAGTACAGGGGGATCCCGGGAGTGGAGGAGTCCACATAGTATCTCGTCCCCCTACCCACGGGTCCGTTCTGTGACAGCTTTTGGTGACCCAAATGGGATGAGAATTGCCCGTGGCAGACAACCCCGTCAGTCAGGTGTGGGAGAGTGAAACTTCAGGATTCTCCCAGTCTGAGAATTTCTCTGCACTCCTCCTGAGGGTATCAGCTGCTTAATCATGCCTGGAAAATGGAGTTGTGGGTGATGGTTTGGTTAGTATGCTGCTTCTAGGTTGCCCCAGTCTGCTCGCTCACCCTGTTGGCAGAAGCCCAGGTGGCACTGAGGACACTTGCACTCAGGTTTGGGGAGGAAGGGGATCCCATGGCTCTAAAGCCAAGCCATGTGGGTGCGCTGCCATTGGGGTAAAAGGGAGGATGTGCCAGGTGAGTGCCTCTCTCCAGACTACGAGCTACGTGTTGCTGCTGTGTGCACACTGCACCAGCCAGGTTCTCTGTGCAGCTGGTACTGATGGGGAGGGCTCTGGTTCTGGAGGTCATGAACTGGGGTCCAAGGGTGACCATCTGAGTTACAGGGTGTTTGCAAGGTCTAAGCTTCAGAAAGCTGCAGGATGTCCCTGCAAATCCACGGACTTTTGGTGGAAGGTGCCTGAAGTGTGAGGGACTTTTGGCTGCCAGATACTGAGTCTAAGTACAGTCCTTCCCAGTGTGGGGAAGGAACAGGGATTAAAAGTGAATTATGGTTAAATCTGGATGGGAAAGAAAAAAAATGTTTAAACGTTGTGAAAGTTTTAAACCTGGAGGAAAGGAAACCTCAATTACTCGTTTCCTGATTTTCTGGGAATGTGGTTTGAATTTGGTTCTGTTTCTGATTGGAGATCCTCTGTACCTGTGTAAGACCTAGTTAAGATCCCCTGTAACCAGTTGGGGACAATGCCTTTGCCACTCGGGACCCAGGAGGGTCATTCAGGGCTGACGAGCATTTCAGCCTGAGGTGAAGGAGCATGTCTCTGCTGGGCTCCAGGGGACACACTGGTGCAAGAGAATGCCTCCACCCGTGTGTTGTTTGGGAACTCTGTGTTTTGGATTTTGCTCTGTATCTGTTCTGAAAAGGAAACTGAGGATTCCAGGGAAGGTTAAAACTTCACACTATGGCCCTGGCTGGTGTAGCTCAGTGGATTGAGTGCTGGCCTGCAAAGCATAGGGTTGCCAGTTCCATTCCCAGTCAGGGCACACGCCTGGGTTGTGAGCCTGGTCCCCAGTAGGGGGCTTCTGAGAGGCAACCACACATTGATACTTCTCTCTCTCTCTCTTTCTCCCTTTCTTCCTCTCTCTCTAAAAATAAATAAATCTTAAAAAACCCAAAACTTCACACTATGTAGGAAAGTAAACAGGGAAAGTATAAAACATGGAAATGCAATCTTAGTGGATATCAGAAGGAAAAGGATTTTCCTCCACGCTTTGTAGTTTTCTCCCTACCTGATCCCTCCAGAATTTGGCATTCTGCAGGAGTGAGTGATGGCATAAGGGTTCTTTGCATAAATCCATTAAGACCAGTCATTAATGGTGGTTTTGTTAACCAAGATTTTGACTGAAATGTCACACCTAAAGGAGGCATGCCTGGGTTCTGGTTGTCACCAGAAAGCCCTAAGGAACTGGGACTGACGTTTGAAGCAGGAAAAAGCCTGGTACCTTGGTTGGTTGGCGAACCTAGTACAGGGGGACCCCAGGAGTGGAGGGGTCCATGTGGTAATAGTATCTTGTACCCTTCCATGGGTCCATTCTGTGACACTTCCCCATCCTTAATTCCCACCTGCCATCATATCATAACTGGGCATGGTTTCAGGTTACTCTCAAAATGAATTCTCCAAAACTGATGCTTCTCTCAGATCACCACACCCCCCGCCCCTGGGGCAGGCACTACACCTGCAGGCTCCCCATGGCCCTCATGAGGACAAACTCTCACACCGGCACGTGCTTCTGTGGCTTCCCACGCCCAGCACTGCCCCGTCCCCGTTCCATCTTCTGCTTCGAGGTCCTCACCACCCCTTCTCTCTCTAGCCTCCTTAGCTGCTGCCCCTGCTGGAAAACCTGAGACCTCTTCTGTGGCACGGCCACGCCCTTCCATGAAGCCACAAGTCACTCCTGCTCCCAGGATGCTCCTGTCCCTGGACAGCCGGGACTCCAGAACCTGCACTGCTCATTCAGTCTTTCCAGTCCCGGGCCGTCTGAAACTTGCTTTGTCGTGGGCAGCTGTGCTGTTGCTGACTCCAGTGTGAGTCCCTGGAGTAACCTGAAATCCCACTGCACTTCCCCGGCCCTGCCCCCGAGGGCCTACAGCACAGTGCAGGTGCACAGGAAGTGCTGGTGCACCAGGAAGCGCAAGTGCACTGGAAGTGCTGGTGCACCAGCAAGTGCAGGTGCACAGGAAGTGCTGGTGCACTAGGAAGTGCAGGTGCACAGGAAGTACAGGTGCACTGAAGTGCTGGACAGGGTCTGCAGGAGGAGCAAATAAACAAGCTGCTTAAGAACAGGGACAAGTCTCTCCTGCCTTTTGAATGTTCACATAGCTCAAAGGACGCCTTTGCTGCACACACGTATCCCACACTGCAGATACGCTGACTGCGCCCCCGGAGACAGCCCTCGAGCAGTGGTTCCCAAACCTAATTACAGAATCACCTAACCCCCTTTTTAAAATGCAGACTGCTGATCTTCATCTCAGACCCTATGACACAGGGCTCTCCAGGAATCTGCATTTTGAGCTCCCAGGAGGTTCTGGGCCGGCTTTTTGAAACCACCAGGCACAAGGACTGGCCACACCTGAGGGCTCTCCTCCCTCCCTCAGAGCCCACCACAGGCCCCAGGAGGCCTGGCGCGCCTCCCTGTGGGCCCCCTCGGCCACAGGAGGAAAGGTCCGTCCTGCCCCTTCCTCTCCAGCCAGAGCTAGAAGCACCAAAAGGATACGCCCGGGCATTTTCCACCAGCGGCCCCTGGCCCGACACCAGCATCCGCTTCCCGTGGTACTCGGAGAAGAGCTTCAGGGGGCTGTGAGAGAGAATAACTTGGTCTGGCTCCACCTGCGGGGACAGCCAAGAGACAGGAGAGAGAAGAAAGCACACGGTTGAGAGAAAGTGGAGGGAGAGAGACGGCCGCTTCCTCTGCCTAGGAAGGGAACTGCCCAAAAAAAACAAGCGGGGAAAGCCCCATTCCTCGCTCCCAGAAAGGAGGCAGGCAGCTGTGGAGGTCTGGGCTGGCTGCTGCTGCACAGAACAGCACACAGGATGTGCTGCCCACGCGGTTCTGGCGCCCACCTGTCTGGCCCTGCTCAACACCCCTTCCGAAAGCACAGGGTTTGCGCGCATGCTCCTGGTCGCTGTCACAGAACCCTGCCTCTTACCTCGACTTTCAGTTCTCCATTCTACTGAAAGACGGAGCTTTTTAACATTTAACTACGACAAGGCAGCCTTTTCTCAGAACGTCCTGAAACCCTCTGCAAACACTGCAGATGGGAACCAGTTTTATGCCTTTGCTTCCTCCACCCGTCCTCAATCAGGACCACCCATCAATCGGCCATTTTATTTACTTGTTTGGTTTCAAAGTTCTCTTTCCCACACTACACACACCCTCAACGAGGAAGGAGGAGTGTGTCTGCAAGTGGGTGAAGAGGGACTGCTTTTGGGGGACAGCGCTCACTCACATGCGTGCATCTTATTTATGGGAGTTCCGCCTAACATTTTAAAAATGCAACCCTTGCTTTCTAGGGGCTGCCAAGTCGAAAGAGACGACCCTGACGCCCAGAAGAAAAGAAATGGGTACAAAGACAGTAGGCTGCACTGCTGGCTCCATGGGCGGATTTTCGTGGCCAACATGTAGGTATGCATAAAACATGAGCCTGTTGCCCTGGTGGTGCTCAGTGGATTGAGTGCAGGACTGCGAACCAAAGGGTCACCGGTTTGATTCTAAGTCAGGGCACATGCCTGGGTTGCAGGCCATTCCCCAGTAGGGGGTGCTTAAGATGCAACCACACACTGATGTTTCTCTCCCTCCCTTCTCCTCTCTAAAAATAAGTACATTTAAAAAAAAATCATGATGCCTGTTGAGGAGGTCTCTACTCATGAGGCTGGGCTGGAACCTCAAGTTATTTTCCAGCAGTGCTGAGAGATCTGTACTGAACTCACGGGCCATGCCCTCAGGCTCATGAACCCTGTCCTCCAGCCCTCAGCAGAGTGGGGGCGGGGCTCCACCAGGAAGCAGGTCCTTGGGCTCCTGCCTCCCCAGCTGTGTGCACACCTTGAAGCCCAGCAGGGCCGACAGCTCCTGGGCTTTGTCATGTTGTAAGATGTTCCCGGCATTTGTGACGAACACCACAGGCACTCGCAGCTGCCCCCGGGCATCCAGAAGCCTGCGGAAGGCTTCCAGAGCGGAGGGGATCACCTGATGGCCCCGCACCAGCACTCCGTCAATGTCCAGCAGGAATCCAAAGGTGGGCTGGCTCTGCAGGGGGAGAAGAGAGCCGCCCCTGCCTGAGTCAACAGGCAGAGGGGAGGGAGGAAACGACCCTTAAAGACAGAGGCCCCACAATATTCCCGGGTTACGCAGGCCTGAAGCATAAAGCGAGGACACGGGACTTCTGGTAGAGCAAATCCATCTATAACAAAGGAGTCTTTTTCATATATATATGTATCATTTTTTAAAGATTTTATTTATTTAGTTTTAGAGAGAGGGGAAGGGAGGGAGAAAGAGGGAGAGAAACATTGATGTGGGAGAGAAACTTCCATTGGTTGCCTCTCACGCCAGGGACCAAAGCTGCAGCCCAGGCATGTGCCCTGACCAGGAATCAAACCTTTGGTGACCTTTCGCTTTGCAGGACAACACCTGACCCACTGAGCCACACTGGTCAGGGCTCATATATAATTAAACATATAACTACTTTGTTAAAAATTATTTTTCCATAATTAATATAAAATTTTTTAAGTGGAAACTAGAAATTCAAAACGTAATCCCTATACTTTAACACAACCAATAGTTTCTTTTCTCTCTTCATTTTCTGTTCTTGTCATGTAGCGACAAGTGCACTTTGTATGGACAGCTTTTTCATCTTGTTCTTTTTGCTTGACATACATTTTTACCTGTTATAATAGCCTTCACAACCATGTTTTAAAATTCTGTTATAACTACACAGTTAAAAACAACACCACCACCTAGAGACAGCCCTGGCTGGTGTGGCTCCTTTGTGGGAGCATTGCCCCACGGACCAAAAGGTCACGGATTCGATTCCTGGTCAGGGCACATACCCAGGTTGCAGGTTGGATCCTGGGTCTGGGTGCGTATGGGAGGCAACCAATCAATGTTTATCTCTCACATTAATGTTTCTCTCTCTCAAATCAATAAACATGTACTTTAAAAAAAATTAAAACATAATAAACCAATTCTAGGTAAGAAGCAAAGACAAAGGAACATCTAAGCAGTCCCTTCATTTCAAATTAATCTGAAACCACATGCTCTGACCCACTGAGCCACAGCAGCCAGGGCGATCTGGGGTGTTTTAAACAACAGCAGCCCTGGCTGGTGTGGCTCAGGGGGTCGAGCGCCAGCCTGTGAACCAAAAGTCATGGATTTGATACCTGGTCAGGGCACATGCCTGGGTTGTGGGCTGAGTCCCCAGTTGGGGGTGTGCAAGAGGCAATGATCTCTCCCACTTGTTCCTCTCTCTCTCCCCCCCTTCCCCTTTCTCTGAAAAATAAAACCTTAAAACAACAACAGCAGCAGCATTACAAAGATAGCCCATTTCAATGTCTCCTCCAATCACTTCCACGTGTCAGGTAACTTACTATATGCCAGTCACTGTGCAGAGCGCTCCACATTTATCATAAAAAGTACCGTATGTACATTCGCATAAAAACACTGCATGGGAATTAAGACCCCCGCTCCATATATCAGGAAACTGAAGCTGAGAAAGCTAAGTAATTTGCCTCAGGTACACACTACAGGCAGAACTCAACTCCAAACCTCGCTCTTAAATTCTATGACGCACTTCATTCTTCCTCCCCGTTGTCCACACTATCAGTTGATGTTTCTCTTCCTTTTTCTCGCTCCCTTACCTTCTGTCTAAAAATGAATAAAATCTTTTTTTTTTTTAAAGAAAAGCCTCCCAGAGATATCTCTGGGCCCACAAAGATGCTTGAATCAATACAGTAATTACAAATGATGGCAATTATTCTTTACACTTCTGTTGCTGCAGCTCAGTCCTTTCATCAATATCATTCTGTGCTTCCAGCTCAAGTGCCCAGTCCCTTTACTTCTTTGAATCTTAGCTGCTCCACAGGCCAGATGACTAGGAGAACATAGATGTTAAGAGCTACAGCTCCAGCCATGGATGGCATGGCTCAGTGGATTTAGTGCTGGCCTGCGAACCAAAGGGTCACCTGATGGATTCCCAATCAGGGCACACGCCTGGGTGGCGGGCCAGGTCCCCAGTTGGGGGGCACGTGAGAGGCAACCACACATGGATGTTTCTCTCCATCTCTTTCTCCCCCCCTTCCCCTCTCTCTAAAAATAAAATATATTTTTAAAAGATTTTATTTTTAGAGAGAAGGGAAGGGAGGGAGAGACAGAGGGAGAAAAACAGCAATGTGTGGTTGCTTCTCACATGGCCCTCACTGGGGACCTGGCCCACAACCGAGGCATGTGCCCTGACAGGAAATCGAACCAGCAACCCTTTGGTTCCCAGCCCGTGCTCAATCCACTGAGCCACATCAGCCAGGACTAAAAATAAATAAAATATTAAAAACAAAAACAAAAAACAGCTACAACTCTGGCACTAGACCACCCTGGGTTCCAGATTCTGCCACTTTGCAGCTGTGTGCCCTTGGGCAAGCCGCTTAACCTGTCTGTGAAATAGAGCTAACCTCACAGTTATGAAAATTCTATGGATTCATGATGTACTTGTGAAGTACTTAGAATACTGCGCGGCACAAAGTACTATGTGTTTGTTTGTTTTTTGTAAATAAGTAGTTGACTTGCAATGCACGCAAGTGTTAGTGCAAGAGCATCATACAAATGTTATCATATTATCAATGCATGCGGAAATTGTGAATTTAGCAGGCAAAATGGCTCAGGGGAAGGGGAGGGTGACCTGGGGGGTGAGCCATTGACCTGGCTCAGAGTCCTGGCACCTGGCGTGTAACCCTTAAACAAAGTTGTTAAAAACTTGACTCCAAACTTCAGTGTCCTTACTAACACCTGGGTCATACCTACCACCAACGTTGAGAAAATTAGCTACTACCGAAGTACCTTGCACAAATTAGGGACCCTGCGCCAGTTTCCCTACCCTCCCCCACCCCCACCCCCACCCCCACCCCGGGCTGGAAGGCTGCTCATTCCAAGCAGACCCACAGCCAATGGCACCCAAGTGAAAAGCCCCGCCCACCCGAAAAAAAACACTACGTTCGCCTCCGGGCTGCCCCCTTGCAGGTGCAGCTTCTGAGGGCAGTACATTACGAGCCCCTAAATCTTTTTCAAATGCATTTGAAAATCCTAACCCAAAAGTTCTCAACATGGACTTCAGCGAGGAAACAGGAAGGCGGAAAACGCCGGGGACTTTGGGGACCAAGAGTGGCAAGAAGCCACGAGACGCTCCTGGTGCGCGTGTTGGGTGTTCTGTCCTGCTCCAGCCAGGATCATTTTCTTCCGGCCAAACACGCCCCAGGGCCCGAGTCGGGAGGCAGGGCACGCGGGGACACCCGTGCTTAGGGCCAGAACCAACAGCCATGTGCCCAATCACGGCCATTTCCCAGGAGGCCGGGCGCTCCGGCCTCTCCGCAAGCCCTGCGAACCGGCTCACCTGCGTGGCCCTCACCTGCGCGGGGTCCACAGAGTAGCCCCTACCAGGGCAGGGGCCCCGGAACCCCGCGGCCGTCCGCACCGCCCGCCGCCAGAGCCGGGGGGCCACACGGACCGCCGCGAAGACGCCCAACACAGCCATCCGGCCACCGCCTGAGCTCACTGCGCCTGCCCGGCCGGCGCTGTGCGGCCAATCAACGGCCGGCGGCGCCCAAGGCCTCTCGGGAGTTGTAGTCCCGCGTGCGTGTCCCGGACCTCGCCAGCGTGCAGGGCAGCGGAGAGGCTCGGTTCTGGGGGCCTAAGTTTGTGCCCCCAGCTGCCCACCTTCTCTCCTGCAGAGCCCTGTGGGGACCCTGCAGCCAGCCCCGACACCCTCCTGTGCTGGCCCCCAGGGAGCCTCTGAGTAGAGCCAGGGCGCCCGTCCTGCCAGCTGCATCCTGGTGGCCAGCACACACCGGCAGCCTCGATGGCCCCAGGCCCTGCCAGGGAGGGGACCGCGCGCGGGGTCAGGCAGGGAGGGGGCTCCTGGGAAGTCAGACCGCTGAGCACTCTCCACACGACCTGTACCTCTCAAGGAGGGCCGCGTTACAACGTTTCCTATAGGTAAGCGCGCACCTCCGGCTGGGCGGGGTGCGGGGGCTGATGGGAGGACTAGGTAGCCTGGCCGCGTCTACACAGGGCAGCGTTAAGGACCGAGGCGAGAGCCCGCAGAGCTGTTGCTCACTCTCAGCTTTTATTAAATGCATGTTCACACGAGAGAACATCAACACCACATTACTATCCTGCTCTCTGCAGTACCACACAGTCAACACACAACAATCCTTTGGGGGTTAACGAACCCGAGTCCCAGAGACCCAGAGTCTCGGTACCAGGTCTGGGAGTCAGCGTCGGCGAGCGGGGATCTCAGGCGCGTGGAAGTTCCAGAGCTCCAGCTGCGCGTGGCCTAGGGTAGCTTGGAGCAGTTTCTCGGTGGTGGCTCTGAAGTCCTCTTCAGTTCTACGCAAATTCTTGGCGTCTGATGGAGCTGTGGCTCAGGGCCAAGAGCCCCCAGCGCCCTATCAGTAGGTGTGCCCTCTCTGCTCATACGTCTGTGTGCTCATATCGTGGGTACACCACCCTGGCAGGCCTGTGGCAGGGCGCTTGGCGTGGCTTAGACAGTTTCCTTCTTGAACCAAAGTGTCATGGCTGACTGGCAACCCTCTTGGTTGATGAGTAAGGCTGTTTTGTTTTATATACTTTATCCTATCTTGACCGGACCAACACCATTTTACTGGTCCTGCTCTCCACACTGACTGCTGTCCTGAGCCCAGTCCCCACCATCCCACCCACCCTGCCCCCTAGCAGGTGGGGCCTGATCCCCATCTGGCTCTGCCCTGTGTCTCCAGCCCCCGACGGTCGCAGGCCTTGGACTGGCTGCTCTTCACTGGTGTGCAAATGCCACCACTAGTGAGATAGTCCTGACAAGAGAATCAGATGAAATCTTATCAAGATTCATTCACAGGCAGTACAGAGGTCACAGGCCTATGCGGAAGGACACCACAGGGATGCAGTCAGCGAGGTCCAGACTGGGCGTACTCTACAGGACAGAGGCCCTGGCTTCTTTAAATACATTTTAAGAAACAGAAGAAAAGGAAGAGAGCAATGCCAGCTCCAGAGGCCTTGTGTAGCTAGCACTCACTTGTTACTGCCAGGAGTCAGAGCCATAGCCCGCCTGCAGGGCAGCAGCAGTGAGCAGCTCAGATGAAGACGTCCCAGGTGGAAGGGGGGGTCGCAATCCCATGGGGGGGGGGGCATGTGGACACCTGCCCTAACCGGCCCCAGCCTCAGTCCTCAGTTACCGTGGCTGCTTTGCTTGGGAGCTCCGAGAGGGTCTGTGGGGCAGAAGCAGGATTCCTCCATCTCTGCACACCTGACATTTTGTCTTTGCTGCGGACTGTTCTGAGCGTAGTAGGGTGCTTAGCAAAGTTTCTGGCAATAGCACCTCCTCCTGCAGCTGGAACAACAGCCAAAAATGTTTCTATGCGTGCCCAATCAGGGGGCACAATCACTAGTATTGAGACTCTCTGGGGTGGACAGTCTGCTAACCTCCTGAGTGAGACGGGGAGAGGACCCAGCACACCAGAATTCCCAGTTCCTAAACACAGGGCTTTCCAAATCCGGAGAAGCCCCATGAACAAGAGCTGAGCTCCTCATGCTGCCCTCTGGTCCCCCTTCCACCCTCACCCCTTCCCAGCAGTAAGGATGAGTAGATTATCTTTGAAATCAGGTCTTGCTGCCACTTGATATCACCCTGATTTGCACATGAGGAAAATATTAATTTCTTCATAACCTGGAGGTAGGGAAAACCTCCAAACTATGAGTCAAGGGTCAGAAGCATTTAAAAAAAAAAAAAAAAGGCACAAATGACAGAATGAGCCCTGGCGGGTGTGGCTCTGTGGTTTGGGCGTAGTTCCCTAAAGCAGAAGTTTGCCAGTTCCATTCCCGGTCAGGGCACATGTCTAGGGCACATGCAGGGAAGGGTGGATGAATGTTTCTCTCCCTCTCTTTCTCCCTCCCTTCCCCTCTCTCTAAGATCAGTGAGTGCGTCCTTGGGTGAGGATAAATGTTGATAAAATAAGATAAAACAAGAATGTTTATAATAACATATTTGAAAACAATCCAGGTACCAATCTGTAGGGGCTGGAATGTCCTTGCTAACAAACTAGAGTGTGTTCCCACAATGAAACTCTCCCAGTTATAAAAAAGAAGTACTTTGTAAGTGCCAAAATGAAAAGATCCCTAGGACCTATTGCTAAATATAAACAGGAGAGTTCAGAACAGCACGAATAATATACTGTCTGTTAAGTCACAAAGGGAAAAACAGAATATGTATATTTGCGTTCGTTTCTTTTGCATAACGCAACACAAGAAACTAAGGTCTGGTGGGGAAAATGGGCAGGGTGGGAAAGAGGATGGAAGGATGTAGGTGTGGACAGAAGACTGTTCCATTTATCTCTTTTCTCTTACTTTTTCTTTTTTTTAAACACTATTTTTTTTTTAAGATTTTATTTATTTTTAGAGAGAGGAGAAGGGAGAGAGAAAGAGCAATGTATGGTTGCCGATCACATGGCCCTCACTGGGGACCTGGCCTGCAACCCAGGATGTGCCCCGACTGGGAATCGAACCGGGACCCTCTGGTTCCCAGCCCGCGCTCAATCCACTGAGCTACACCAGCCGGGTTCTCTTACTTTTTCTAAAAAAAAAATTTTAATGTGATCGTATAGCTACTTAAAATGTTTCATTAAATGTAGTAAAATTGGAAACTCGTGATGGCACTACTCTCCCACTCTCTGCCACGTCCTTTAACTTCGCGCTGCAGATACGAGGGTCCGCAAGCAGGTTAGTCACTAAGCGTCGTTCGTCGTTCGGAGCCGCGAAGGGAGCGACAGCAGAGCTCGCGGGAAGCCCCGGAGCGATGCGCGGCGGGTGCGCCTCGGTGGCTCCGCGCGGGGACGCCAGGGGGCAGCAGCGCCGCGCTGCCCGGCGCCCTGACCACAGGTGCGAACGGGGAGGCTGCTCCCGGAAGGGTCTCTTCTGCCAGCCCCAGGCTCCCACTCCTCGCCATTTGCTCTCCGCAGGCTCCCGTCTCGGCCGTTTCCCACTAAATGGCAGTCCTAGGTCTGGGAGGGCCACAGCAGTCCGCAGGCAGGAATGGGGATGGGGTGGGGGGCGGGCCCTGGACAAAGGGGAGGCTCCCGGCCGGGCTGAGGCCCTGGGTTCCAGGAATCCGGGTCTCAGCTGGGAGGTGGGGGCGGGGACAGGAAACTGAGGCCGTTCCCGGGATTGGGAGCCCGCCAGAGGTCCCTGGAGGGGTCATCCCGTCCCTGCAGGAAGCCACCGCCCCCCCGGGGTTCTGAAGCCTGCTGGCCTCCGGGAGCCACGAGGGTGCCGTCGGAGGTGGGGGCGGGTGCTGAGGCTGCCCAGACCGCCCCTGTGAGCCGAGGCTGGCCCGGGCCCCCAGGAGTGGACAGGAACGCCCGCCGGGATCAGGCCCCCGGATCACAGAAGTTAGATGCGGCCGCCGTCAGGCCTCTCCCAACCCGGACAGCCTAGGAACCGTGTCCTCCCTGTGCTTCCCGAGGGGCTGGCTGCCTCCCCGCGTAGGGTCTGTGGACAGCCCCCGGGCAAAGGCCCTTTGTAAGGCTGGATCCTGGCACCTTGGAGGTGGAGGGTGAGGAGGGCATTGGCTAGAAAACCTCGACACGAGGCCCGGCAGCTCTGCGGGGCAGTCTGTTCCACGTGAGCATCGAGGCCTGGGGACACAGCACAGGACTAACCCATTCCAAATGGCTCCCGGCCCCACCGCGCAGCTCTCAGCCCCACCTGCCCTGACAGAGAAGAAAGGACAAAGACAACTTTTTAAAATTGATTTTTGGAGAGAGAGGGAAACATTGATTTTTTCATTCCACTCATCCATGCATCCGTTGGTTGATTCTTGTATGAACCTTGACAAGGGTTCCAACCCACAACCTTGGTGCATCTGGAAAACACTCTAACAAACTGAGCTCCCTGGCCAGGGCAGGACAAAGAAGATTATGTTGTTTTTAGGATGGTGGCTATTTAAAGTAACATATATGAGTACTTTGTGAAATATATTAGATGAAAATATTTATAATTTGGTATGCTAACCATTTTAGCCTTTAGATACAGGTATATATTGTATATCCAATCCTGAACTGATCCGTTCTCGTGAGAAGCAAGGACAACATTAGTCTTTCCAACTCCTGGCCTTGGGAAAAGGGTCATTTTGGGATTCTGGCCCAGGGGGCTGAGGCAGGCTCCAGAATCCTGGGTAGCTTGGAGAATGAAACAGGCACAGCCTGCTTCTGGCGTGGGGTCTTCTGTTTGGGGAGACTCCGCTCTGCCCCCTCCTGTCTTGGCACCCAGCTCAGCCCATGTAGGCTATGTCCCCTGGCTCACTGTGTCTTTTCCTGGGTACGGACTAGGTTCAGGCACGGAGCCGGGCTCCAGGGCCACGTACGTGTGGAACAGTAGTTAGCATGTGTCCACACGGAGCCTCCAGTCTGGTGGGAGGGAGACAATGAACCCAGAAATAAACATAAAGTTTCAAATCGTGATAAGTCTTGAAGAAAACAAGCAAGGTGTCACGAGAGGCGCTACCAGGTTGGGGAATGTGGGAAACATTTCTGAGACCGCTCTGAAACCTGAAACCCAAAAGGCAGCCAGCAGTCCATCAGACCCAAGTGGATGGAGAAGGAGGGCAGCCCTGGGGGGTGGAGACAGTGAGAAGAGAGCCTGACGGAGCACAGAGGCTGGGCTCTTGGAGGAGGAGAGGACCCTGCCAGAATCCACACTCCCAGGGTCACTGGGATTGGCTGAGGCTGGAAGGGCATGGGTTCAACAGGGGGCGCTGTTGAGACAGCTGTGGTTGTCTGAGTGCACTGAGTTCTGAGCAATGGGTTGACCTGCATTCATTTACATTAACTTTTTTTTCTCATATATTTACTGATTTTGGAGAGACAGGATGAGAGAGAGAGGAACATTGTTGTAAACAGAAGCATTGACCGGTTGCCTCCCCTATGCGCCCCAACCAGGGACCAAACCCACAACCTTCTGGTGTATAGGATGACGTTCCCACCCACTGAGCCATATTGGCCAGGGCTGAATTAATTTAACTTTTTAAAAGCCATTGTTTTGTGGAAAATGAAGTGGAAACGGGGAGATCAATTAGAAGGCCGTTGTCATAATTCAGGCGACCTCAGGCGACTTCAGGCCAGAACTCAGCTGACAGCAGTAGCGGTGGAGAGGCCTGGGCGGCTTCAGGAGCCAGTCTGCTGTAGGGAGCGGGGAGAGGGCAGCGACAAGCATTTCACAGGAAACTTCTGCTTTGAGCTACTGGGTGGAATAGATGGAGGTGCTATTTCCCAAGATGGGGAAAAACCAAGAAAAGATCAAAAGGGAAGAGATTGAGAGTTCAGAATTGCACATAGTAGGTTTCTGAGATTCCTGTGGGCCATCTAAGTGAATAAATAAACTTGGGAATCGTCAGCAAATAAATGGTATTCAAAAGCAGAAGCATGAATGAGACTATGTAGTAAAAGAGTACCGAGTGAGAGAGAAGAGGAAAGAAGCAAAGAGACAGGAACAGAAGACAGGAAGGAAGAAGTGCTGGGAAAACCCCACACAGAGACCAGACAAGGAGGAGGATATAGAAAGGGCCCCAGGGGCACTGGCCAGAGAAAAAGGAGGAAACCAAGAGCGCTGATGTCCTGAGCCTGAGACCAATAAGTCTTTTTTCTCTCTCAAACTCAGAAGCAGCAAGAGAAAAGGAGACAGTTACCTACAAAGGAGTTCCCATCAGACTATCAGCTGATTTGTCAAAAGAACCCTTACAGGCAAGAAGGGGCTGGAAAGAAGTATTCCAGGTCATGAAAGGCAAGGACCTACATCCAAGATTACTCTATCCGGCAGAACTTTCATTTAGAATGGAAGAGCAGATAAAGTGCTTTCCGATAAGGTCAAGTTAAAGGATTCATCATCACCAAGCCCTTATTATATGAAATGTTGAAGGGACTAATCTAAGAAAAAGAAGGTGATCAAAACTGTGAACAGTAAAATGACAACAAACTCACAACCATCAACAACTGAACCTAAAAAAACAAAAACGAACTAAGCAAACAACTGGAACAGGAACAGATTCACAGAAATGGACATCACAAGAAGGTTATCTGCAGGGACGGAGTGGGGGGAAAATGGGGGAAGAGATACAAGGAATAAGAAGCATAAATGGTAGGTTCAAAACAGACAGCGGGAGGTTAAGAATAGTGTAGGAAATGGAGAAGCCAAAGAGCTTATATGTACGACCCATGGACATGAACTGAGGGGGGTGGGAATGCTGGTGGGAGGGAGGGAGGATGCAAGGCAGAGGGGAAGAAAGGGGAGGAAAAAATGGGACAACTGTAATAGCATAATCAATAAAATATATTTTAAAAAAGCCATGAGTTCATTTGATCAAGTATTTCTCTTTTTTTAAGATTTTATTTATTTTTAGAGAGGGGGAAGTGAGAGAGGGGCAGAAACATCAATGTGTGATTGCCTCTTGTGCGCCTCCTGCTGGGGACCTGGCCTGGACAGGAATCGAACTGGTGGCCATTTGGTTCGAAGGCCAGTTCTCAATCCACCGAGCCACCCTAGCCAGGGCGATGGAATATTTCTGAGATGTTAAACAAATGGGAGGCCTTTGCTAATCTTCACAAAATCGTTCTTCACAACGAAACGGGCATGGGGACGACATTGGAGTGGATTCAGGAACAACAGAGAGACAGTGAGACAGCTTGTGGCGGACAGCCGAGGGACGGGGTCCTAAGCAGCTGTCTTCTCACTCAGGCCCCCGGCCAGCTCGGCTACAAAGGCGTCCCATCTCTCTGCCCAGGTTTCCATGGCGGCCTTTTTCTCCGAGTCCTGCAGGGCGCTGTACCTGCCCGAGAAGAGAGGCCCAGGTCAGCCTGGGGAAGGGTTGGGGGACAGGGCAGGGAAGGGGAGGGACTCTCAGATGCTCGCAGAACACATTCCTCCCCAGTCCGGGAGCAGTAACAGACCAGAGACCGTGCGGAGGAAACACACGGAACCCTTCTAGGCTTCTGCGTCTGCGCCAGACCTCCACAGGAAGGCCACGTGCGGGCTCTGGGGGCAGGGGTCCAAGAGGGGCCCAGGCTGCTCACTTGATGGAGTTCAGGGCCAGCTGTTTGAGGGTCCTCAGGTCGGCCTTCATCCCGCCAATGCCCATGAAAGCCTCGTAGAAATCGTAGGACAAGCCTGAGGCTCCGAACATGGCCGGGTCATCAGAGCTGATCACCATGGGGTACCCAGTCGCCATGAGAACAGCTGCGGGGTGGTTTCTTAAGTCGGACACCAGCTGCAGAACCTGCCCAGGAGGAGGCCGAGGAGAAGGATGAACTGTGACCCGTGAAGAGTTGTCACGAGGAAGGTTAGCCCAGGAAGCACCATGGCCTCCTGTATTTCTGTCTTAGCCCTACCCCCTTCCAAGCGTGGGGGTCCCTTCTGGGCAAAGTCCTAACACGGGGCTAGAGTCTGCCCCCCCCAATCCTCCACCTGCTCCTCCTAACCTCCCAGGCTCACCCCCGCCCCTGCCACAAGCACTGGGTGTCCTCGGTGTCGCTTGGTCCTGCTTGGAGCAGCGGGCCTGAACGCAGCAAGACGGGCAGATTCACAGAGCGCCCCCAAGCAGCCACGGGAGCAGCAGCACCCACAGCCCTGGCCGCTTCCCTGCACTGCACCCCCAGGGTCCCTTTAGCTTTGTTCACAGCTTGGCCCAAAATTCTACCCCCTCCCCGGGCCCCTCACTACAGCCTCACTGTTCAGGATGGCTTAGGCAAGGGCCCATCCCTCAGTAGCTGGACTCAGCCGGGTGGGAAGGAGTGGGGGACACCAGAAGCGAGGGAGCTAAGGAGAGGGAAGTGGTACAGGAAGAAGTCGGGTCAGAGCAGAGGGTGAGGCCGGGGGGAGACGGCCGTGCTGGATGGGTCCCACGGGTCACACCTACCTGATTGGAGATGGGACAGACTTCTACCGGGATGTCCTTCTTCCACAAGTCAGTCCAGACGGCTGGGTGTTTGGTCAAAGCAAATCCGTGGCCAATCCTCGTGGAGTTCAGTATTAGGGCTTCCAGAAGGTTCCCATCGATGGAAGTGCCCTGCCAGTCTGGGGAAAGGGGGGAGTCTTCCACAGGGTGACCTGACCCACAGGTCATGCTCAGGTGAGGGCTCCAGGCCCCTCCCCCCAGGAAGAAAAGGAAGCTGAACGGCCATACACACAGAGGCGCACACACATTTTCTTTCTAAGAACATTCAAGGGAGCATGGCGTGCCTTTGCTCAACATGTGTGTGCGCACGTAGGTGCATATGTGTTGCTATGTGCATGTGCACTTGATGGATGGGGAAGCTGGAACTGACACGGGCTTCGTGGACAGAACAAGATCCTCAGTAGCAAGACTGGGTTTCACATCCTGGTCTGTGAGGCCCGCGGTCCCTATGCCTTCTTCCCATGTGTTTGTTTCCAGAGCTGCTTTCTGGGAATTCGATGTTTACACTCTTTTTATAGCCATGCACTGCAGACGCTGGTGGTGCAATCATTTGTATGCACTTTAATCTATATCTCTTAACAGGGCTCGTGGGACAATAGTAATGGCCAGAGCGCAGCGGCCAGCGGGAACAAGGCCGTGGCAGATGCTCTGAGCTGCCTCAGTCCCGGCTGTCCCCACGGCGCCCGCCTCGAGGCCAGGCCCGCGTTAGCGGGTGGGGACAGCCAGGACGTCCTTCCCTTGCAGCTGGGGGAGCCCTAAGGCTGGCCTGCGGGGTCATGGCTCAGGAGCCTCTGGGGCTTCCTCTCCTGAAGGACACGTATCATTCTGTGCTTCACGGGCCGTGGTCAGGCCTACATGTGCCCACAGCGTCCCACAGCTGAGGAAGGTGAAGTCCCGGGACCTCGGAGGTTGCTTATTGTGTGACGCAACAGAGGACCTCCTTGTAGAGCCTGCCGGAGGCGTGTGCATCCCAGTCCCGGCAGCCAAAAGCATCCAGGCCGGTCCACGCGTAAAATGTGCAAACTGCACCTTTCTGTTAGTCATAAAGCCAATAAGATTCCCATTGCTGAACGGGGGGTGTGTTTAGGTAGATTTTCACGGGTTTCCTATCTAGTCCTTTCTTCTCAAAGACATCTTCTTTCGAAAGGGAGGGGGCAAGCAGTACTCCTGGATACTAAACACCCAGGTCCGGCAAAGTCTTCTCCTGGGGCCACATCTCAGAAGTGGGTTGGGTCCCGCGTTACCGTGTTGAGATGATTTCACACAGGTGTGCTGTGCCCCAACTAGACCCCAAGCTCTTCAAGGTGAACCAGCCCTGCCCCCCCCCCGCCACACACACACACACACACACACAAAGAGTTCTTTAACTCTCAGGAGAGCTGTGGTCCAAACTGACTTGAAAGGTCCAGAAAAAGAGGCCTTTCCTCGGGGGGTGGGGCGAGAAACCACAGCCGAGGCCTGGCTGTGAAATCCAAGCTCCCTGCTGCCCTCTCCTCATCTCTGCGCCCCTCTGAGGTGCCAGGTGCCCACGGGACCCAAGGCCCCAGGTTGGCGTGGGGGAGGGGACGACCAGCAGCCATCTTTTCTCCTGGTCTAGATCCCCAGATGGTCCCTTTGATCTGAAGTTGCAGCCATGATCTGGGACTCCTTTGGCTCAGTGTTAGCACACTCAAGAATCTGAATGTGGGAAGAACTGAGAGACAACCAAGCTCTCGAACTGAGCTGGTGGGGCCAGGGTGGGTGTGGGGCATGCTGAGCTCAGGGCATTTCAGAAACAATGGCGGCCAGACCACTCCGCAATGCGGGGTCTCTGCCTGGGCACCGAGGCGCGCAGACAGGGCCCCTGGCTGCCAGGGCAAGTGGCTTCCAGAGCGTGACTTTGGAAAGGTGAGTGGACCTCTCCGGCACAAGTCACTCGTTATAAAACAGAGATTATTGCAAATAACGGGCTCAGGTTCAGACTCCATGCCTCTCTCCTGGACCAGCTGCACTGTGTTCAGAGCCTTGAGCTCTCTGTCTGCAGAATGAGGGCTGGGGAGAGAATCTGAAGTACCACGCGGGAGCTGCCCCGCTATCAGCGCAGCTGTTCCTTCTGCAGGGGCTGAGCCAGCTGTCGGGATGAAAGCAGACTGTGCGGGTGACACGGACGAGCACCCCCGGACCCCGTGGGTGATCGCCCCTCCCATCCGTCTCCACGTGCCTCACCTGTCTCTCCAGCATGAAAGAAGTAGGGCAGCGTGTAGCCTTGCGAGGCGGGAATCGTCAGAGCCTTCCTGTAGTAGTGCAAGGAGCGGCCGGTGTCCTCCCGCCCCACCTGCAGGACACGGAGGGGGGATTGTGGGGCCGCCGGCGGGGTCTGGCCTTGCTTTGCTCATAGGGACACCCTTCCTTGGACCCTGCCTCGGCTTGAGGACTTGGTCACACAGCGGCAGAATTAGGACAGGAAAGAGGGCATTCTCGCCCCCAAAGAATTTCCCAAGTCCTTCTCCATCTTGTCTTCCTGCACCACCTCCCAAGCCCCCATGCTTTGCCCTGGGCTCCTTCGGGGGAAGAAACGGTGATGGAGAGAGAGCAAGAGAGGCAGAGACTAAGGGACACAGAGGGACAAAGGGAGAACGAGAGGCAGAGGCTGAGAGCGAGAGGCCAAGAGAGAGGGAGGGAGGAAGACCACGAGAGCCTGGGCCAGTCATCCCCGAGGGGACCCTGGGGGGGCAGTTTCCTGGCGGGGTCCCTCTTCCACTGAGCTGCCCTCCCCACCATAACTCACCGGAGGGGCCGTGACCCCGACATCGTGCTTTCAGGTCAGCCCCGCACCCCAGGCTTTGCGGCCGTGTGCTGGGGGTAGCAGTGCCTCCCTGTGGAAGGGGCCCCTCCGTCAGAGCACCCATTTTAATGTGTAAGGGGGGCTCTGACGCGTTTTTATGCTAAAACAAAGACGGATATTCAGCGTGGTAGGATGGCGCGTAGGCATGAAAAAGCGGAGCCTGCAAGCGGACCCCTTGAGCAACGGCCACCTGTCCCCTGCACCCCAGTTTCCCGCGAGGACTTGTCCATTTCAGTCCTAATTACGGACTCTTCCAGAAGCTCTGCACTCGCTGAAGCCCCTTTGTTGTGCTGCACATGTAGGTAAAAGCCGAGATGGGAGGGACTTCTGCCCCTTTTCTGCACAGCAGAGCCTTGGGCCCCCCAAGGGTCCCAGGAGGACACCCTGAGTCCAGAAAACCCGCTCCCTGAAATCTCCTGGGGCTCTGGCTGCTCTGAGCTACCACTTAAGTGAAGCCTCCAGGACGACCTGCAGTCTCTGTAAGGGGGTGTCCGAGTGCCTTTAAGCCAATGAGTCCGAATTAATTCCACAACAAGTCCTCTAGGGGGAAGTGAGGCCTGGCTGGGGGCATGTGGCCACGGCTTTGATTGGGGGGGTGGGTAACTCCGCCTGAGTGGCTGGAGGAGAGAGGATGGTGAGCAGCACTGGTGTGGAACAAGGGCAGAAGGCAGGGGGATGGGAAGAAGCCCATCCATCATCATTGCCCTGCTCCCCAAATCCCTCCTGATTCCGGCACCTGGGCCTCTTCTGCTTCCCTTCTCTGGTGACTGTCACCCCCCTGCAGGCCCTTGGAGACTGTTACCAGGTCAAACCCTGCCACCATTCCAGGGAACTTGGTTTGGAGTTTCATGGCCATCTGGACAGATTTCGCGATGAGGGACACGTTTTTGAATCTGTGAGAGACAGAGATGTGAGCGCAGTGTGGCGTGGTGCTGAGGGGCCGTGTGCCCTGGCAGCTCCTGCGCTGGCCGTCTCGTCCACTCCAGGGTGTTTGGCAACGCTTCCCAGACCCTCGGTGCTGCCGCCCCCTGACCGCCCCTCTGATCCCTTTCAGTGGCTGCAGCTGAGGGAATCCCCCAGTCCATCCCTGTCCGGGCTCCGGCTGGCTGCAGGGGGCGGGGCCCACAGGGTCTGAAAAGCAGGGGACCCAGGAGACAAGCCTCATTGCTCTCTGTCTGGGTAAAGCGACGTGGCCTTGTCCAAAACTTTTCCTGCACCCCAAAGAGGATGGGTTCTGGAAGTGGATGCAGGATAGACGCCAGTTCTCTGTTCACTGGACACTGGTGAAATGCCGGTCCCTGCCAAGCACCTGGCAGCCACAGTCATCCTCCCCTGGTCCCAGCAGCAAGGCCAGGGCTCTGCAGCACAGCTCAGAGGAGCTGTCACCCCGCTGCTCTGGGCTGCTCCCTGCAGGCCCCGAGAAGGGATGGGGCGGGTGGCCCCGGCTGGAGGAAGGGCTGTGCCCGGCAGCTGGCTCATGTGTTCCAGTCCCCAGTCCACGGGTCCCAGTTTGTGCCCACTTGCCCACTTTCCCTCCTGCAGAGCCCTGTGGGGACCCTGCAGCCAGCCCGGACACCCTCCTGTGCTGGCCCCCAGGGAGCCTCTGAGCAGAGCCAGGGCGCCTGTCCTGGTGGCCAGCATGCACGGACAGCCTCGATGGCCCTGGGCCCTTCCAGGAAGGGGACCATGGGGACAGGCAGGGAGGGGGCGCCCCAGAAATCTGACTGCCCCTCTGAGCTCAACCCCCGACCGGCCCTGCCCTGTGTCTCCAGTCCTGGGCCATGGCCGTCCTCTGACGGACAGGCTGCCGTTTGAGAAGGGCGGAGAGCTCTCATTTTGGCAAAGTTTGAAAGAAAATGAAATTTTAAGGTGTCTGCACTTGCTTAGGGCACGTGTAGGGCCTGCACACCCGGAGGCTGGGGCAGCTGTCACTCAGGGCCCAGCTGCCCATCAAGGCCTCACCTGCAGCCACACACGTCACAGGGCCGACTGAGGCAGAACCCCAGTGGCGAATTAAAACAGAAATGGGCCAATTCCTGGACACCCGGGCAGATGTGGGATCATGGCCTAGAATTACTGTCTGGAAAACTACCGGCGATCGGTTTCTGGACTCTCCTCCACCCACACACGTGAGCCCAGAGGTCTCTGGCCCCCCTCCCTCTCGCCCCATCTCTCCTCCCCTCTCCCTCCCCAGCCGGGGGCTCTGCCCACACCCCACTCTCCCACTCTCACCGTTCCCTCTTACCTTTGATCCGAGTAAATGATTTTCATTCCAATAAACCTGGGATGCTTTCTCGCAAACAGAGAAGCCACGTCCCTGTAGGTCTCCACCATCCACTCGAGGCTGTGGGCCGTCCCGTCCAGCTCATATACCTTGGGGGAGGGAGCACAGTCCCGGGCAGACACCGGAGGTGAGTGGAGGGGACCTTCACTCCCACCGCCAATCACCTCTGAAAGCAGGCTAGACCTGGCAATGCTTTCGGGCAGACACCTCTGATGGCCTCTGATGGCCTCTGGCCTCTATCAGAAGCCCTGGCCCTTCCGGGGGGCCTGACCTGGGGTCTCTGCCTGCCTTGTGGATGGCTGGGCCCTGCCTTCCCAGAGCAGGGCCTGGCCCATTGTGGGAGGGGCTTGGTAAGCATCTTTCACAGATGGGCACAGGTAACCAGGTTCTTGATGATTGCAGACAAAGAATTGAACCAAACAACAGATTTTATAGCAGACAGGGAGAGAGCAGATTTATGAGGCAATAGCACGCTCCACAGAACATGGGAACAGGCCAACTCCAAGCAGAGATTGACCCTCAGGGGCCAGAGGGATGCTGTTCTTACAGGGCGGATCCTTCCTGGCTAGTTTTGCGGGCTTTTATTGTGCGTGTACAAGCAGTTGTATTGCTTTAAAGCTACTGCCTATGTGGCCTCCCAGGATTTTCCGTGATTGGCCACCGGAGAAGGGGTTGCACAATGTTAATTTATTATAATGATATTATAATGAGGCAGGGGTCATGTAGCACCTTCTGCCCAGGTGCATTCATGAGTCACCAGGATTCATCGTTTTTCCAGAAAGCAGGGACAACGGGTCTTAGAACAGGGTCTCTGTCCTGCATGGATGTCCTTTATCTTACCCTGGGACACCTCTGGAGTGTCCTCCTTCCTATCTCCTGCCTCACTTAGAAGTGACGAGTTTAGAAGAGACCCACGGGGGCCAGCACCCAGGTCCTCTCCCCTCTCCCGCCTGCAGGGAGCACCCCTGCAGTGGCCGCGGCCACTGGGGACACCAAGAGTGGCGTGGTTACAAGAGCCAGGAACAGACTGGAGGCCAAGCAAAGGGAAGAGACTGACGAGTGTGGCGCCTGCTGGGCAGGTCGGGCAGCTCCCCACCGGGAGGGGCTCCAGGTGGGGGGTGGGGCAGGGCTCCGGGGGCCAGGACTCACCCCCAGGTCTCACCCACTCAAAGTGGCCATGTGCGGTGGCAGTTCCAGGTCAGGATGAGACGTGGAACTTTCTGCAGAGATGGTCGGGAGAGGCGTGGGGAGAAGGAAGACGCAGGGGGCCATGCATTCCCAGGGAGGGTGACTGAGCGCCCAGAGGACAGGACGTTAGAACCCGGGCTGGGCGCTGGGACAGATAAACACAGGCTAACAAGGCCGGACACCCGGCCTCAAGGAGCTCCCACTTGGGAGAAGAAGAGACTCTCCCACTTTTCTGATCCAAAGCAGGAAGAATTAATTGTATTAGAGGAACGGGGGTCTCGGAGGGAGCAGGGGTTGCGTTCCTGGGGGGTCGGCCTTGGTGTGGAGCTTGGAGGGGGGTGTGAGCAGGATTTGATAAACAGGAAGTGGGGGCTGCTCTGCAGGCAAACCGGTTCATCCCAGGGGGTCTGTGCCTGCAGGGGGTGGGAGGGCAGCTGGAAAGGGCACATCCAGCGACAGGGCGCCGGGCAGAGCCAGAGCCAGAGCCAGAGCCAGAGCCAGAGCCAGGAGGAGAGGCAGAGAGACACAGAGACGGCAAGGGAGCCGGGGGCCAGTACTTCTCCCTGAAGGAGAAACGGCCTCTCCCCTAACTGAGGCCTCTCCTGTTTGCCCGGCTGCGTGGCACAAGCTGTCCTCTCTGGTCCCTCACGGCACCCTCGCCGTCCATCCCGGCTGCCCCCCTGCAGGTGCTGCCATTCGACCGGCTCGGCACCCCAGGCCCCCACCCTTTCCTCCTTGGAGGGTTCTGCTCTGCTGCTTGTGTGTGGGGGAGTCTGTGAGCAGAAGGTTGTTTCCAGCCCCTTCTCTTGGCCCCAGTGGCCTTGTTCTTTGGTTTCCTTGGCTGCTGCCCCAGCGAACCCTGGCACTGCACGCCCGCCCCCCAAGGCCATTTCCCAGTGAGCATGCCCAGACGGACTGACTGCTCCGGTGGGGTCCCAGCACAGGACTGTAGGTGGTTCTTTTTTTTAAATCCTCGTCTGAGGATACATTTATTGATCTTCGAGAGAAAGAGAAGCATTGTTGTGTGAGAGAGAGAGACATTGATCTGTTGCTTCCTGGAGGTGCCCAACTGGGGACGGAAGCCGCAACCCAGGTAGGTGCCCCGACGGGGAATCAAACCCACAACGTTTTGGTGCATGGGATGACGCTCCAACAAGCGAGCCACACGGCCAGGGCTGCCCATTATTCTTATGGTTTACTGAAGGGGTCAGTATGGTCTCAGTACGAGCACTTACCCTCCCCAAATATGCCACTTGGTACGCACGATTACTTTTCACTGAAGGCAGTTACGGAACAGCAAACGCAGAGGGCGCGCTCTGCCCTGTTCTTACCTGCCTAACGGGAGGACTTCCATCTGTTTTGTGGAGGTGTGCCCATCCCGTCCCCTGCCAGGAAGAAACACCCTCAGGACTGACACAGAAAGTAAGCATGGGCGGGTCTGAACAAACCAGCCTCACTAAGATAGCCTTTATCTTCTCCTACTTCCCTCCACATATTTACCTTCTCCACTTCACTGCCCTGGAAGTCCAAACCCCTTTTCCTCTGTCTTGTCACTTCTCCACAGCTGATTTCCATTTGATAAAATAGTCTGTAAGCACCTGGACTACCCACTGTGTCGGGTCTCCACCTCTTTTCCATGAAGGCTTCTGTGCACATAAAGTTAACATCAACCCTGGCTGGTGTGACAGGGTGGATTGAGCTCCAGCCTGAAAAGCAAATGGTAGCTGGTTCAATTCCCAGTCAGGGCACATGTCTGGGTTGTGGGCCAGGTCCCCTGTAGGGGGCGCTTGAGAGGCGACCACACATGGATGTTCTTCTCCCTCTTTCTCCCTTCCCCTCTCTCTAAACATAAATAAATACAATCTTTACAAAAAATTAACATCAGCACTGGCTGGGTGGGTCACTTAAGAGTGTCCTCCTGATACACCAAGGTTGAGGGTTTGATCCCCAGTCAGGGCACAGACAGGAATCAACCAATAAATGCATGAATACGTGGAACAGGAAATCAATGTTTCTCTCTCTCTAAAAATCAATGAATAAAGAGAATGTTTTTTGAAAATAACATCATATTAACTCCCATTGATGTGGCTTCTGTCAGTTAATTTGCAGCCCCAAGAACACAACCAAAGAAAGTGAAAGAAAACTCTTTCTCTACTAATGTGGTCGGCAGTTAGACCTGAGCAGAGCAAGGACCCCGGACCGTAGGTACAGAAGGTCACCAGGGTGGAAGGCCATGGGTGCCCACCAATGGGCTAAACTGGGACAAGGACCTGGCCCTCAGGGCAACCTGTCTTCCCCTCACGCATCACTGGTCGTGAGGTTCGGTCCCGCCCTGGACCTTCCTCCCCGGCACATTGCTGGTCACGCAGTAGACCCCCTTGGGGGAGGAACAAGGGGACAAAGAGTGGCTTCAGAGGACTCCCACGTGGCCCCTTATACAATCACCCCCTTAAGCACAAATCCTCAGAGACGACACCTAGGCCTCAGGTGTGTTTCAGCTCCAGGCTCAGAAAAGCAGCAGAACCAGACAAGGGCTGCCCTGGCTGACCACAGGACCAGCTGCGAGGACTACAACCCCTGCCCTGGTGCCGACCAATCAGAGGAGACCAGGACCTGAAAGGACACATCTGGGAAGTCTGTTGAGATCCTCCCCTGAGGCCCCCCCATAAAATCCCTACCCTTAAAAGCCCTTTTGGGAAAAGCCTGCACCTTTCCCCTCGCTCTTCCCATCTGAAACCTTTACCCCTCCCTCTCCTGAGCTCCACGGGCCCTTCTCCCTCCTCTGTAACTTGTATCCTGAGCCCATTTCAGCCGCAGCGCACGCCTTCTACCTCTGCAACTTTCTAACTAAACTTTCTCTTTGAGTCTTGGCTCCAAATTCTTTCTGAGCCAGAACTCAAGCACTGAGGTTGCTGAACGGAGGTCCGGCCCGGCCCTGCCGCTCTGATTCAGGGTGCTGCTCTCACCGCCGCCAACGCCAGTTCACCGAGGATTTCTAAAAAGAGAGCTTTTCCTGTCGCTGATCAAGGCTTCCACAGACTTCAGGCCCTTGTTAGAATCTTCACCTCTGGCATTGCAAGAGTCTCTCTGTGTCGTTGGGAAAACCCTGGGGGCTCCCCTAGGCTTTTTCAGGCAGTCTACAAAGTCAGAACTCCCTTCGTAAAAAATTTAAGATGTTATTTGTCTTTTTTTTTATTTAATTTTCATTGATTGAGTTTAGAGAGAGAAACACCGACCAGCCATTTCACCTGTTCATGCCCTCATTGGCTGCTTCCTGCGTGTGCCCTGACCTGGGATTGAACCTGCACTCCTGGCGCATCGGGACGATGCTCTGACCACCCGAGCAGCCCAGCCAGGGCAACACCATTTGTCTTTTTCGCTCTCATTCTCTCATGAGTGTTCAGAATTTTCCAGAAGCTGCACAGGTGGGACAACATTGCTCTGACAAACGATGGCTTGTGTGACTCTTGTGCTTTGGAAATTTCTCTGTTGTGTTATTTCCTAATTGGGGCGATATTACACAAGATAAAGCAGATGCGATACACATAGACACAAGCCCTTTGGGATCCTCAAAATGTTTTGAATGTACAAGTGTGAGAGCCACTGAGTGAACTGGGCCCAGAATTGGCACGTGAAGTCATCCTGGCGTTACCCCCAGCTCTGCAGAGGAGAGGAACAGAGTTCTGGCGCCTGCCACTGTCAGTACTGCGTCACCAGCCAGCCTGGGTGACAAGCCCCTGAGGGCAGTTTTGATCTTAACCCTCCTGCAGCACCAGAGTGGGAGCTCCACAAGCAAGCACTGATGTGAGAGAGTGTGGCCCACGTGGAGTTTTGAAAGCACCAAGCCCCAGGTAGTGTGTTTCAGAGAACAGGAACAGAAGGGAGGCCAAGGAACCTTTAAAAAAAATCAACAAAGGACCATTCGGCCTAAAAGAAGACCCCTGGCAGAGTAGTCAAGCAAGCAGAGAGACAGCAGAGGCTGGCTGCTGGGGTTCCACTCTACCGTTCCTGTACTCAACGCCAGAGGAGCCGGCTGCCTATGACAATGCCAATGCCGGTTCCCCAGTGCGGGCGGCCACAGGGGCTGCACCTGGCGTTCACTGGTGCCCCGGTGCCCAGCTCTCCTGGGCCTTTGCCAGAGAAACCGCAGGCTTAGTGGGAGCACCTGGGGTAGAGTCTGAATGCTCCGGAGCACCCCCACTTTCACCCCCCACCCCGTGTGGTCAGAACACTGCTGGGAAGCCAGGTGTGGGAGGAAACTCATCTGCTGGTTGGGGGTTCCGGTCAGCCTTCTGGCCCAGGCCCTCGGTGGAGATGTTGTACCACCTGTTCCAAAGGAATTGGGCCTCATAGGGTCATAGCAAGGAGGAATGCATTGGTATTTGTAACAGACTTCAGAATAATAACTATGAATAATAACATTACCCGTCTATCAACCAGATATAGGAGAACAGTTCAAAATCTGCAGTTTCCTAGAAGGATGAGTCAATAGCTAAGAATCTAACAACCTGTAAGCACAGGTAGGTGGTGCCCCTCCTTCATCTATGGCTAAACAGTGCAAGAGCTGCTACATCTGTGGGACAAGCCCTCCTGGATGAGAAACACGTTGGATCAATTACGTACCTCCATTCTTTAATTTTTTTTTTTAAAGATTCCATTTATTTATTTTAGAAAGAGGGGAAGGGAGGGAGACAGAGAGGGAGAGAAACAGCAATGTATGGTTGCCTCTCACATGGGGACCTGGCCTGCAACCCAGGCATGTGCCCTGACAGGGAATCGAACCGGGACCGTCTGGTTCCCAGCCCGCGCTCAATCCATTTAGCTACACCAGCCAGGGCCATTCTTTAATATTTTTATTGATTTATTTGAGAGAGAGGAAGCGAGAGAGAGAGAGAAATATTGGTGTGGTTTGTCATCCCACCTATTCATGCATTCATTGGTGGATTCCTGTCCGCACCCTGACTGAGGATCGAACCCACAACATTGGTGTAACGGGACGATGCTCCAACCAACTGAGCCAGCTGGCCGGGGCAGGTTATCTCAATTTTTTTAACTATGGTTTCTTCGAGGAACTGTAAATTTGTGGAGAAATTAACCAAACTACATACTACTTTCATAGACCAGTATAATATTACAAAGTTTTATTGTCTACAATGTCACAGAATTGCAGAATTTTGAAACTAGAAGGAAGCGAAAGGGAATTCGGGAGCAGAGTTGCCCAGGCCACAAAATTGGTTTCCCTATGACCAGAAACCAGGACGCAGAATTTCTAACTCTCCAACACCAACAGCTTCCAGGTAGTAATTGAGCTTCTACCATGTGCCAGGCATCGGCCATGAGCTTCACATCATGTCTCATTAAATCCTCGAAACTAAGCTTCCTCATTTCCTAGATGAGAGTTTTGAGGCTCACAAGGGCTGAGCTGCTCAGTCCCCGGGCACAGCTGGAGCTGGAGGTCTGATGAACCTCATTCAGCATGGTGCTGACCCTGAGTGTCTCAGGTGGTCCCAGCGGCCCTGCCCCGCGCCCGAGTCTCTGCTGGGCTGCTACATTGGAATCAGCCAGGGAGTCTCTGGGCTGGAACCTGTTTGCATTTTCATTCCCCCGGTGATGCTAATGCATGAATAATGTACAGCCAAGGTTAAGGCCTACCATCTTTGTTGATTCGACAGACAGGTGAAGAGAACAGGTGAGATAAATCCTGTTGTCAGTGTTTTTTTCCTCTTTAATTCTCACCGGAAGACATTGTTTATAGAGAGAGGGGAGGGAGGGAGAGAGAAACATCAACGGTTTCCACTTACATGTGCCCTGACTGGGGATCGAACCCACAACCTTTCGGTCTACACACTAGGCTTCAACCAATGGAGCCACATCGGCCAGGGCTACTGTCGTCGTTCTCACGGAGCAACGCCAACGCCAGGAGGCAGTGGTCGCTGCAGCAACAAGCCAGGTAGAATTTCCCATGAAGGGTTTGCTGAGAATCCAGGGAAAACCTCCTGGTGGGTGATGAGGGAGCAGAGCCCAAGAGACCGACCACCACTGGTGCAGATCTGTCTCTCCCTAAGACCACCATTAGCAAGAGCCTGCAGGGCCGCTTCCCGTGGGCGATCTTGCTGGGTTACAAGAGCCCCACTCTCGGGATGGGCCAGGAGCCTGTCTGGGCCTCAGATTCTGGCCGTGGGGGAAGGGACTGGAGCCCAGGAGATAAGACCCGCCTAGCAACTGTTGCTAAAGGCAAGTAGCCTTTGTTATTGAGCATTAGTAACACAATAGGAGGCTGAGCAGCTAGGATAGTCCATCAACATCATCGCGGGCCCTGAATTAGCCCCACAAGCCGGGGCGGGGGGCAGTGCGGCTCAGCAAAGGAATTCCAGAGCAGACGGTCTTTAGTTGTTAATGTTGGTGGCGCCCCCACTCTGGCGAACGGGGGCGTCAGGGCACATGCTCTCCATTGCAAGGGGCCTTTGTTCCAGGGTCAGACCAGAACAAATGGTCCAGTCCCATCCCCCTCAGCCTCTCCCAGAATCCCAAATCCTGGGAGCTCTCCACCTTCCCGGAAGGCTGGCTGCGGACGGTGGGGGTGGGCAGCGTTGGGAGGGGTGAGCCGGGCAGGGTCCCTGCTTGAATGTCCCGGAGCCCGTCGCCTCACTCGGCCGGGTCAGCAGCAGAAAAGGGGGAGGAGGGCTGCACAGGAAAACAAGCTCCAGGCCTTCCTCTGTCCCTCCAATCCCACGGCCCAGCCGCCCTCCCAGATATCCCCACCAGGCTCAAGGCGAGAGTCAGCCGCCTTCCAACCGGCCCAGGCCCAGGCCCGCTCTTGCGAGGTCCTGCCGCTGAGGCAGGGTTGCGGGTCCCCCCACTCCCACACTGAGAAAGCGGCCAGGGTTTGCCCAACAGGAAACGGCTCTCCCTGAGGGGCCAGCTGGGGTTGGGGGATGGAAGCAGCCACTGGGCACATCCTGGGGGTGCTTGTTCCCTGGGCAAGAGGACTGGAATCCGGCCGGATGCCCCTCCGGGAGCCCCCGGGGGAAGAGGGGGCTGCCCCGGGCTCTAAAAGCCTCTCAGGTGTGGTCTGGGCGAGACCACCTGCATCAGAGCCCCTGGAGGAGGGGGTGGGGCTGGGTCCCTAGCAGCCTCCGGCCCTACCCCAGAGCACAGAGTTAGAATCCTAGACGACCGGGTGCAAGTGAACTTCAGGCACCCAAGTGTGAGGACCACCACCCACAAGCACGATTACCGCTTGGGGCGTCTCGGAGACCTGGGCATCATCACAGCTGCTGCCCACCTAGTTGGGAAACCAGGGCTCCTACGTCAAGACGGCGACACGGGGGCTTGAGATAAACACTACCGGGGACCACGGGAGAGACATGGACCCCCGCAGTTCCCAGGAGGCGGTGTAGGGGGTTGAGCGGCACACAGATGAGGCGAGGGTTCACGCCAGACCCTGAGAGAAGGGTGGGCTGGAGCCCACGCTTGGAGAGAGAACGGTTTTCCAGGCCCAAACGTGAGAGTCAATTGTTCCAGGAAGGGCCGTGTGGGGACACAGACTGAGCCCACTCCCCCTCCCCGCACACGAAGAGTGGAGACCGTCTGCACACAGGTCAACCCAGCAAACACACCTCGCGCCTCGGTGTGTGGAGTTGGCAAGGAGAAAGCAGGCCGGCAGCCAACCTCAGGGAGGGCATTAACCTCTCTAAGGGGAAAGGTGGGTCAGCCCGGGAGGACGAGAAAGGGAGAGTGGAGGCGTGAGGGAGCTTTGTTTTCAGGAGCAGGGAAAGGGGCCCGACCCGCAAACTGGAATTACTGGTTCTCGGGCCAGGTGTATCCTTCCCTGGAGAGCCACTAAGTCCTTCAGATCCAATGGGGTGGTCAAGTCAGTTTAGGGACCCCAAGCAGAATTTCACATGTTTTTAGAATGCAAAAATATTAGAGTTGCTGCATACTGCAGCTTTCCCAGAGAGGTTTTACAAACTCACTGTCTTCAATAGTCCATCAATGCTAGCACTTTTCCCCCTCCTGGGCAAAGGGTGAGTGAGATATATATAAAACCCTTATCCGAAGATATGTTTTAGGGAGGGGAAGGGAGAGAGAGAGAGGGAGAGAGAGACATTGATGTGAGAGAAAAACAGCAATTGGTTGTCTCCTGTATGTGCCCTGACCAGGGACCAAACTCACAACCTTTTGGTGTGAGGGACTTCACTCCAACCCACTGAGCCACCTGGCCAGGGCCTCAGTCTTATTTTCGATGAGGGTCCTGCGAATCTTAGGATCTAGCCCTGGCTGGTGTAGCTCAGTGGATTGAGTGTGGGCTGCGAACCAAAGGGTTGCTGGTTCGATTCCCAGTCAGGGCACATGCCTGGGTTGCAGGCCAGGTCCCCAGTGGGGGCATGTGAGAGGCAACAACACATTCATGTTTCTCTCCCTCTCTTTCTCCCTCCCTTCCCTTCTGTCTAAAAATAAATAAATAAAATCTTAAAAAAAAAACCTTAGGATCTAGTCATGATGAGCTCCTTGTCCCAAATGGGCTCCACAGAAGCATCTACAGCACCTTCCCCTTCGTGCTGCTGACCCCACGGAGGAGAGCGCCTCTGCCCACCTTTTCCCAGCAGCTCAGGGGACCAAGCCACACCTTCCAGGACGCGTTCCAGGCCTGGTTTTCTTGCCCGCCCACCAGGGACCACTAACCCGTGCCTTCTTCACATTCCTCTACACCCTGTAAAGAATTCTTTTTCTTTTTAAGATTTTTTGATTTTATATATTTTTAGAGAGGGGGAAGGGAAGGAGAAATAATGAGAGAGGAGGATCGACTGGTTGCCTCTCGGACATCCCCAAATGGGGACCTGGCCCGCAACCCAGGCACGTGCCCTGACGAGGAATCGAACCAGCAACCTTTTGGTTCTCAGGCCAGCGCTCAATTCACTGAGCCACACCAGCCAGGGCTGTAAATGGTTCTTTAACATGTATAAGAATATCTGTCACGTGTATTTTTCACCCACGAGTCTCCCAGAGACAAACTCTTGTCCTTCTTAAGGACACGGGACCCTGAGCCTAGCAGCTCACAGGGTAGGAGCTTGCGGTTGTCTGGTGACTGGATGAGCAGGAGAGAAAGAAAGAGAAATAGGGAGGAAGGGGTAGAAGGAACATAGGAATAAGTTGGGGGGTGGCGATTACCCTCTAGATGTGAGAGGCTGTCATTTTGTGCCAAAGAGTGGAATTGATTCCACCGAGATTACAGAAGAGGCTGGTGCAGAATGACTTGAGGAACCACTGGGAAGGAAACTTCTGAGGTTGAACAAACAGGAAATGAGAAGAGTCTGTAGCCCTGGCCAGTGTGGCTCAGCAGATCAGGCGTCATCCCGCAAAGCGAAAGGTCGCCAGTTTGGTTCCTGGTCGGGGCACAGGCCTGGGTTGTGGGTTTGATGCCCCCCTGGGGGCGTGTATGAGAGGCAACAGATCAATGTTCCTCTCTCATGTCAGTGTTTCTCTCCCTGTCTTTCTCTCTCCCATCCCCTCTCTCTAAAAATAAATAAATAAAATGTATAAAAAACAAAGAAGAAGCAGAGTCAGCACAAGGTGGAGGGAAAGACACAGTGCAGGGAGCCACGGAGGCCTGGACCAGGGGTGGACAACAATAGAGACAGGGAGAGAGGAGCAGGTCCCCAGGACCCTGCTTTCCACGCAGACACTCGGCTTGGCTCGCAATGCCAGGCCCTGAGCTCAGCATGGGGTAGGGGGTTGGGGGGAGGACCCTGAGAGGAAGCAAGGCTTCCCACCAGCCCCTCTGCTGGCAGCATCGCCTGCACAAGACCGCAGATAAATGTACCTGGGCTCCACAGAGAGGGTCCCCGGGAACCTACCAATCCCCCCTGTTACAGGCGACCAGATCCATTTCCCAGATCCTGAGCTGCACCCCACACCAAGAGCATGGTCCTGAAGGATTCAGGGAAGCTAACTTTTGATACTAAAGGAGACAGGTCAAGAAAGGTCCCAGCAAGAGGCCCTGCTCAGAGTCCAAGGTCAGGGAGCGCTGAGCCCCGGGGGGAGAGGGGGAGAAGTGGGACAGCAGAGAAGGGAGGTAGAGGCAGTGAGGGTCATGGTCCCAGTTTGGCTGGGGCCGGCCCAGCCCGGTTCAGGGTGCCTTGCTCACAGCCCACGGCCCCCTGGGGGTGACGCCATCATTCAGTCCTGTCCTAGCACTGGGGTCTGGAGCCTGTGCAGACCTGCAGGGTCCGTAGGGTGTGACTGAGGGTCAGACTGAGGGTCCCACCAGGGGGCCGACTCACCGGCAACAGCATGGCTCTGAGCTCCAGATAGAACACGTTGTCCTGGTAGAACTCCTGCAGGCCCTGGAAGACGTAGTCTCTGAACACCGGCGCGTATCTGACGAGGCCCGAGATGGTAAAGAAGATGGTTTGGAACTTGGACCAGAGGGCATCTCGGTCTGGGTAGGTCTCCTCGGGGTTCTCAGTCACCAGCGTGAAATTCCTCAGAAGGCTGCCAGGACACACAGGAAGCCATTGGGCAGGAGTCCCGCCCACTTGACCTCTCCCTCCCAGAAAAAGCCTCATGCAGGGAGTGCACAAGCCAGGTAAGAGACTCCACCTCAGGAAGCGACCCAGGCCTGACGTCCCCAACCTGCCTCTCCCATTCCCCTCTGCACACTTAGCCACCTGACCCCACTGTCCTCACGTGCTGGACCGAGCTCTCTTTGGTGGGTATTGTGCAGTGAACTGTGACCCTCCGAATCCATACATTGACACCCTAACCCCCGTGGGACGGGACTTGGCGAGAGGGACTTGAAGGGGGCATTCAGGTTAAATGAAGGCTCAAGGGCGAGGCAACATCAAGCCGGACTGTTGTAAGAGCCCGGGGACAGCAGGTAGGCACACGGGACAGGCCTCGTGGGGGCGCAGTGAGCGTCGGCCAGCTGCCAGCCAGGGAGGAGGGGGTGGGCCTCAGGAGACGTCAAGCCTACTCACGCCTTGGTCTGGGTGGCCTTACCCCTTCCAGACCGGTGAGGAAACCCATTTCTGTCCTTAGAGTCACTGGGTCTGGTGTGCTCTGCCAGGGCAGCCCTGGCAGACGGATGCCGGGATCTGTCTGATGGAAAGACCCCCGGACGCAGCCCTGAACAGCTGGGTTCACACCCCTGATTAGTGTGGATGACAAGGGGCCATCCACACTTGAAGCCTGACCAGCTCAGGGGGGCCCAAGTGGCGCCTTCCACACTTGGACCCAAAGGAAATGCATGGGATGCCCTGAGTGCAGACCTGGTAGTATCTCCCCGACGGAGGCTATCTCTCCCTTAACAGAGTGTCTGTCTATTTGTGCACCTTTGATGACACACCTTGGAATGTCAGGGTAATTTCCTTTCTCTAGACCCCTCAGAGCACCCGGCAAAGGCCACAGTCCCCTCATTGTTACTGTTGTCACGGTAACTATTACCTCCTTGCCATCCTGCACCCACCTGTGTGAAAGAGGCTGTGTCTGTTCGTCTTACTTCTCATCCAGTCCCAGGGGCTTCCCTGCTTTGCTCCCTCCCACCTCCCTAATCAATTACCCATGGATTGCCGTAACCCCCTTATTTCTCCTCCTTTGATTGTAGTGTATAAAATAAGGTGCAAAACTGCCATTCTCGGGAGCATTTTCTCAGTCTGTTGAGATTTTGCTTCCTGGCCATTGACATCAGCTTGGCTGAAGTAAACTCACAAAAATCGTCACAGATTTGGACATTTCCTACATGGAGAGTAGCTGTTTCCCGGCTCTGAGGCCTTGGGCGACTCCCTTAACCATGCTGGGCTTCGTGCTTCTCACTTGTCAAGGGAAATCACCTCATGAAACTCCCCATAGGTGGCTCTGCAATGAAAATAATTATTGAAGCTGGCTGGTGTGGCTCAGTGGATTGAGCGCCAGCCTGTGAACCGAAGGGTTGCCAGTTCCATTCCCAGTCAGGGCACAAGCCTGGGTTGCAAGTCAGGTACCCAGAAGGGGGCGCACGAGAGACAACCACACATCAATGTTTCTCCACTTCTCTTTCTCCTTCCCTTCCCCTCTCTCTAAAAATAAATAAAAATCTTAAAAAAAAATAATTATTATTATAACATTACTACCCAGGTTTGTTAGGTAACAGCTCCATCAGAGTTTCAAGCTGTTTCACCCACCAGCTGAATTGTCACTGACTGGGAGCTGGGCCCTTCCTTCAGCTTTCCTGGGGCATCGAGACAAATTTCATTTGATGCAGCAACAGTATTGCTGTTCATACCTTTTGCTGATCAAATTGGAACTTCCTGGTAAAGTTTCAAGAAAACGCCTCTTGATTTTTTAAGGCCACATCTGCACTGAGAGACCCACTGGCAGGCTGCCCGCGTGTGACTGGCGCATGACACGTCCTGAACTGCCACTCACCTCTCATCAAACTCGGTGACGTTCTGCAGCTCCTGTCGGTACTTCTCCAGCAAAACCCACTCTGCTGAACACTCTGCTGGCGTCGGGGGAGTTGGGTGAGCAAATCTGAACTTCAGGGCCCCGTGGTGGGTGATGCAGAAATGGCAGTGGGGCCTATAGGTGACGTTTTTCACCAGCCAGTCCATGCGGAGGATGCTGAAGTCGTGGGCGTGCAGGGCGGCCCCTGTGCAGGGGAGGAGGAGGGCAGGGCGTGGAGCTCCCTCAGCTGCTAGCCCTCCTTCGAACCCCCCCCCCTTAACTGAAGCCCTGGACCTCAACCTACTCCCCACCCCTGGCTTCCCACGGGGGGTTCCGGTCTGTGGGGGCTGCAGGGGCTGCGGTTTGGGGCCCTGGGCTTGTGCTTCAGACCCGTCCCCAGTTTCGCCCCCAGTGCTCAAGGCCCAGAATACACTGTCCCCCTGGACTTCTTGCCCCGTCTCAGCACCTGGCCTTGACACTGGCCCCTGGACCGGAGCCCCAGCTGGGGGGCTCTGCAGGGCCCCCCTCGCTAAAGCTTATGTTCTCCACCCCCTGGGGCTGCCCCTTCACTGACCTCATAGCTGTTATTTTTTGTATCTATTAATGACATCAAACAAAAAAGGTGAAGTCCTTGTAAGATGCACATGGCTGTTTACACGTGCAGGATGAGGATTATCTGACTCGCCATATGAATGAGTTTATACTGTAAAAATATTCCCCAGGAAACGTGTTCATCCAGGACCCTCTTTCGTGCGTCCTCCTCCGTAAATTACCCGCCGGGAAAAGGCTGGAAGGAGGCGCCAGGGACGATGCGCAGGAAGACCAGGGTCCTGCGGGCCCAGGACGTGATGCCGGGAGGACGCTGCCTCGGCTTTGTCCCGAAGGCCAGTGACACCCGGGGCCTGCTTCCCGCTCGCTCTCTGCGGCGGAGCGTTTGGTTCCAGGGTGACCCAGGAGCCACCCGCGGGCACCCCTTCCCTGATTTGCCAACGAGAACCGGGGGCAGAGCCGCCGGGCGGCTGCGTTCTGAGCAACAGCAGGGCCCGGAACCGCCACGAACAGCGCCTCCCCGGGCCCCCAGCGCGTCCTGCCAGACCACCTTTCGGCATCTTCTTCAGGATGCGGAACACGGCGCTTTCCTCGATGAGGCGCTTGGCCCGGAAGAAGTGCATGCTGGGCGGGAACTGCGGGCCCTGCGCCTCGGCCTCCTTGCGGTCCATGAGTACCCGGTTGGCCAGCTCCTCTTCTCGGGTCAGCACCAGCTGCCCCCCCAGCCGCATCCTCCTCTCTCTCCGCAGCAGCTGCTTTCGTTCCTCGTCTGTGGACCCGGCTGAGTAGAGGAAGGCCATCGCTCCCACCAAAAGCAGGGAGCGGAGGGCGGCGCGCCCGGGTGGGCCCCCCCCCAGCATCGGGGTGCCTGGAAGAGGAAATGTGCAGATGGACTCAGCGACACTAAGAAGGGCGGTGCAAGTGAAAACTAAAGGTTTAAGTGTCGATTTTCCTTCTCACTCCCTGTTCTCAGGGCTCCAGGACGCAGCATGTGGGGGGATTTCTCCCTGAGACCCCAGAGAAAAGGCCTCCAGGTACCGGCTGGGAGGGTCCCCCAAACAGAAGGTGACCAGGAGGCTTCCTTGTAGTGCAGCTTTTCCGTCAGCAAGCCCTGCTCACACAGAGAGCAAGACGTGGCCATCAGATTTTTAGGGTCCTGCTTTGAAATGTGACCAACAAGCAAAGTATCAGAAGGCATGTGAAGACAGGCTCTGACGTGGTAAGGAAACTTAAAAATAACACACAGAGAGAAGGAGCTAAAGGGAAATGGAGACAATGAAGGAAATAAAGGAACTCAGAAGAACTGGAATTAATATCTTTAGAGATTTTTTTAAAAGATATGGTGTTTATACTATAGGAACAAAAAAAATAAACAGAATGAGAAAGAGCTTTTAGAAATTTGAGTGTTGAAAGCTGAAATTTTTTTCTAATTTTTTCCTTTAATCCTCACCCAAGGACATATTTATTGATTTTAGAGAGAGAGGAAGGGGGCAAGAGAAGGACAGAAACATCGATCAGCTTCCTCCTGTATGCTCCCTGAGCAGGAACTGAACCCGAAACCTAGGTACATGCCCTGACCAGGAATCGAACCCGAAAACTTGTGGTGTATAACACAATGTTCTGACCAATGGAACCCCCCCGCCAGGGCTAAGCCAGTTAATTTAAAAAATATATATAAGCAAATAGAGGTGCAGGGATCTGACAAAAATGAGAAGTTTGGTAATCACTGAAATGCATTACACTCAAGACCCTCCCCAGGGCCCACATTTGATTTTTCCACAATGCATCAGACACCAGCGGGAACCGGAGGACAAGTCACCCTGGCCTCACAGTCAGGCTGGGGCTCCACCCTGGACCCGGAGAGCGGGGTGGTGGAGGGACCCCTCCGACTTTATCAAGTCCTCGTATGCCCCTCGGACTACAGTGTTTGCTGCAAGGGGACAGTGGCATCCACACCACCCTCCTGTCCTCCCCACTCAGTACCCTGGTCCCGTGTCCCTCTGCCCCTGCCGACACTGAACAGAGACCACCAAATGCCAAAACCTCCACCTCCATCCTCCCTGAGGACCCCCAACGGATGGGTTCGTGCATCCCAGCACAGGGACTTTTCCCAGCCTGCCAGACAAAACTTATCGATTGCTGGTCAGGGCTAGGTCAAGCATAAGGAAAAAATCTCTTGCTGTTATATTTACTTCCTCTTGCCTCTCTTTCTCTCCCTTTGAAATGTTTCTTGACTTCAAAAAGAGGGTGATGGAAAACCCTGTAAGAACACTTTGTTTCCAGACTAAGAACAAAGAAACAGACCGTGTATATCTGTGGTCCTGAGTAAACGTTCTTGGGCCCATTACCTTCCAAAACCCTGTAGTAGAGAACACCTGTGTCCTTCCTCCCACGGGATCGTGACCGGCGGGGAGGGCTGTGCCAGGTGAGCAAAGACCAAGTGCCCGGCTCCCCAGTCACCTCCAGGAACCTCGGGAGCCCAGGACTCCACCCAGACCCCCACCCCGGGGGTCCCGGTTACCTCAGAGCGGCTCCAGAAACTGAAGACTGTTTGCTCGGTTCCCCCAAGGGCTGAGTCAGAAGCAGGAGAAAAGCTCACAGTCTGTTTCACTTCCCATCTGGGCAGGATTCACTTCCTCCCAGCCTGCACAGGCCAGGGGGTCACAACCTGCAGGACCCAGTGGCCACGGGCTGGAGCCGGGAGGTTTCTGTGCATGTGGTGCCTGTGTGTGTTGGTGTGTGTCTGTGTGGGGCGGTTGTACACGTGTGTTGGTTTGTGCTTATTTGGGGGGAGGGCATGTGTGTGTTTGTGAGTGTTGTGCCTTTATAGGACCCAGAACAGAGTTTTGGACAACAAGGACCACAAGGAAGCACGCTCGAATCTGCTCGTGAATTTCAGGAAGGGCGCTGGTCCTTGAGACGTGATCGTGAAGGGGTGGGCAGCACACTGGACGAAGGCTAAAATGGTAGATATAATAAAAGGGGAGTGTTTTAGGGGGAGAAATCAGGGACAAGAGGGCAGACAGGTAGGGAAAAGCAAGTACTTTGTAGGGTTGTCAGCCAATCATCATTGGCGCTAATTCAGTGCCAAGAGGAACCTCCGATGTGGGGTGCAGGCAAAGAAGGGAACTCTAGTGCAGACGGCTCAGTTGTGAAGAAGCTGGGCTGTGAGGCAGCCATGGGGTGAGGAAGTCCTGCTCTCCTGTGGTGTGCTCTTCCTACTCAGGTCTGCCCCGCCCCACCCAGTCGGGGTGAAACTTAGTCTTCAAATCTCAGTGGGAAGGGAAAGTGGTTAGTGAAGTCAGAGGGGACCTGGCTTACCAAGAGAGGAATTCCTGCCCCTGGTCCTTGATTGGTCTGGCCTCATGTAAATGAGGACTCCAAATCCTGGCAGTTAGATTGGCCCAAAATGGTAGTTCCTGATGAGTCAGAATACAGCTGCTCTGATTGGTTGGTGAAGATGCTGGACAGGGAGAGCCTCGCTCCCATTGATTGAATTGGGATCCCAGGAGCTCCTCTACAAGGGCTGCTCTGATGGCAGGAACAGTGTGGGCTTCTCCCCAATGTGGTTTGTGGGAGGCCCCTGGGAAGAGTTGGCTGCTAGGCACCCCTTTCCTTCTGAGCCCCCCTCAAGGCCTCGTGCTCCCAGTGTACCCACAAACTCCCTGGAACTTCCACTTCTGCACCTCGATGGCTGGACCCTCTAGGACCCTGTCGTCTCCAAAGAGCATACACGTTATCTATTCAGTAAACAAGATGAAATCCAAAAGTGAAAACATGAAGGACTCAGGAACTCCCTCATCAAGAGCTCACGATTGATTTTTTAACAGTAAGAGGGATCAGAAGGAACAAGCACGGAGAAGGAAAGACAAAGTTGATGAAAGCAGAAAGGTAAGCGGGCTAAATCGCTGATTTCGAACATAAATATTTTGAGGATTTTTAAAAACCAGATCAGAGCTACAGATACAGCTTTTCTTTCCAAAAGCTTTGGGTACAGGTGGGACTTAATTTTCACATCCAAAAAGGTTGGCTCTGGGCCAGCAGCACATGACTTGGCCCCCTAGGGAGTGCAGCAAAGACAGCTGGGCTGAGGATCTTCCTTTAAAAAAAAATTGTGTTTGTTTGTTTGTTTGTTTGTTTGAATCCTCACCGAGACAATGCCCATTAATTTTAGAAAGAGAGGAAAGAAGTGAGGGAGAGGGAAGCATCGATGTGAGACAGAAACATCGATTGGTTTCGTGCAAGCTGTGACCAGGGAGTGAACTGCAACTCAAGCCTGTGCCCTGACCCGAATCAAACCCGCAATCTTTTCATGCACGGGATGATGCTCGATCCAACTGAGCTGCCCAGGAAAAGCATTTTTTTTTAAGCTTCCTTAGAGATTCTTACCTGCAACTGGGGCTGAAAATCACCGCATTTCAGGAGATAGGTGCAATATGGGGCATTGTGTACACAATCGGGGAGGGAGTGGGTCACTGCCCCTTTCAGGAGCGGGGATGTGATGTGACCCCGAGCAGCATCCCAGGGAGGAGGGAGGCACTGAGGAGCCTGTGCCCTCCTCAGCCTGCTGCGCCGGCCGGGCAGGGCATGCCAGGAAGGCTAGCGAAAGGCTGGTCAAGCAGGGGTCCCAGTATAAATGTGTGGACGAGAAAATGGGGGCTACGGAAAGTGACCTCACAGGACGATCCGGTCATAAATTCCTACCTGGGCGGGTGGGCCCTGGTGGGCAGTCTCGCCCCAGGCCTGTAACTTTTTCAGGAAAAGGCTTGTCCTTGCCTTAGTGAGCCCTGTCCACTGTTTCTGTGCAGCCAGGTTCCCACACGCCTTTGAAATGCCTCTTCTCGGACCCTCCTTCTAAGGAATGGTCAGCCTCTCAGACCCCTCAAGAGACCATGTAGTCTGGCCCAGCTGGTGTAGCTCAATGGATTGAGCACGGGCTGGGAACCACAAGGTCCCGGTTCGATTCCCAGTCGGGGCACATGCCTGGGTTGCAGGCCAGGTCCCTGGTAGGGGCCGCGTGAAAAGCAACCATACATTGCTCTTTCTCTCTCCCTTCTCCTCTCTCTGGAAATAAATAAAATCTTAAAAAAAAAAAAAAAAGACCACGTAGTCTGAACGCCCCTCTATCCGGTCCCCACCTTGCTTTCTCCCACCCCCACGGACTCTTCCTGAGATTTCACTGCATAGAAGAAGCTGCAGAACTGTTATTCTCTGAAACGTTTGAGATCTTGCTCCCCAGGACACGTCATCAGCTTGGCCCAGATAAACTCCTGTAAAACCTGAACCCAGGGTTCCGCTGACCACTGGCGAACTCCGCTCCGGGCTCCCCGAGGAGCTTGCAAAGAGGAGCCGCGCCCCTGGGACGATGCTGGTCCTCTGCTCCAGAGCACCGAGGAAAGCAATGCCTTGTGAGGGCGCGTTCAGTGAGTGAACCCGAACGTCTGTCAGGCTTTCGTTAAGTGACCCATGAAGCAGGCAGCTCCCCGTGCATCGGTGAGAAGGGGACTCTGAGCGGCTGAGCTGGTGGGAAGGTGTGCGCAGGCTGAAGGAGGGTGGGGCTAAGGCGTTAAAAGGGCTGATGATTTCCGTCCGGGACACCTGCCTCGGGAAAGACAGGGAGTCTTATCCAGCAGACGCTTCACGACTGCCAATCGATCACCCCATTCCAGGCGGATTGGTTCACAATTCCTCTCCTGGGAGAAGCTGAAACTGTGATTAGGGTAGTTGTTAAATTCTGGTTTGGTGGTGCGACTTAGCCAAAGTGACTCCATTTCGGTCTGTTGTTTCTCTTCCTCGCCACCGCCACAGGCCACAGTGTCCTGACCTGCACGGGCTGCGCCCACCGCCTCCCTACACCCTGTGGGGGGGGCCTCTGTCCTCTGAGGGCTGCACCTTCTCTTTATTCCCCTCTGCAAATACAATGAAAATTTCCAGCTCCACTTGGTAGGGACAGTGAGGGCCAGAGGAGGAAAACCGTCTGTGGGCAGCTGCTAAACTGGGAAGTCCCAAGCTTAGTGAGACCACACTAACGCAGAGACAAGTTGAAGTGCAGGAGGCAGGGAGCGATGGGGCACAGAGCCTTCTCTGTCTCCAAAATAATCCCAAACAGAAGTTAGGACATACCTCCACAAGGACGACCTACTTTCCAAGGACCCTCCAATGTCTTCCCGATGTCTCAGTCAATGAGGTTGACTAGGTTAGGCGTCTACCTGAGGCCTGAGACCTGAGACCAGGGCGTGGGGGCCGTGCGTGCGTGCCTGTGTGCACTGCCCCCTCCCCCCAACTGGCCGAGAACAGCAATTCACACCTGGAATCATCCCACAGGTGTGATGCAGCAACCTCCTGGTTACATTTCTCCACCCCTAAAGCGAAGGGAGAGATTTGGGGTAACTCTGTCCCCAAAATATGGAGCTTAGCATAGTCTGTGTGGAAATGTAAATGAAGAGCCTTAACTAGTTTTAAAGTTGCAATACAAGTAATAGATTGCCCTGGGCCAAAAGGATTACTTTTTATATGCAAATGGCCATAATGAATCTTTAAGTGCTCCTTATTGTCAGGGTGATAAGCTGACTCAGGCGAGGAAAGAGGACACTGGGTGGGCTCCAGTGCTTTGTAAAAAACCGGCCAGGGCCCGGGAGAGAAAGGCCAGACGGGTGCTGGAGGCCGGGAGAGCTGATGAAAAGTTCTAGGGGCCGCAAGCAAGTGGAAAGAGGACGCGACTCCCGAGTCAGTGACTGAGGGTGAAAAGGAAGAGACCGAAAACCAAGGGGTCACCTGAGACGGAAACAGGACAGGAATGTCCTGGCCCAGGGGCTGCAGGCAGTGACTCATTACAGACGGCAGGATTGGCCTTAGCACCCGGCACTTCTGTCCTCCTGCACTTCCTGCTCGCCTGACTCTTCTCTCCAGGAGGTGCTATCTCGAGGGAGGATCTCTGACTGGAGAGCTGTGCTGAATTTCTGCTGATGTTCTCAGCCCCTGGCACGTGCTGAGTGTTCACTGATAAAGAAGTGGTTGATTCTTTGCCTCTGCGCAGTCATTCATTCACCAAATATTTATTGAGATCTGCTGCCTGCCATGCAATGTAGCGGGTGTGGTCCCTGCTCTGATGAGGCCGGCAGTCTATAGGGAGAGAAAACATGCATAAACGGTTAACTGATTATATACATGAAAATAACTACATTTAGCATACGGAGAGATAGTAGCATAGGAGAGCTGAATGCACAGAAGTTAGCCAGAGGGAGAAGAAGCGTTTTCAGCCACAGAAGCCCACATGTAGAGGTTCTGAGGAGGGAAGTTTAAGAACTGAAGGAAGGATGGAGGCAGGCAGGTTGGCAGCAACAGGAAGTTAAGTCGAGCACGTTCCGTGATGCTGAGAGGTGACAGGCACATCGACTTCCATCTGGGAGCCCTGGCCCCTCGGACGCACTGAGGGGAGACAAGGACGTCCGTTCCAGTGGATTTAAAATAGGTTTGCACTCACCTCTCCGCTGGTCTTTCTCTGGCCTTCCCAGCTTCCAGGCCCTGAGCCTGCCTGAAGGAGCAGCATGGAGGACTGTCTGATACTAAGTGTGTACCTGACCGGTGTGACTCAGTGGGTTGGGCGACTTCCCGCAAAGCCAGAGGTTGTGGGTTTGATTCCTGGTCCCCCGGTTGGGGCACTTCTGAGAGGTAACGATCGATGTTTCTCTCTCACATGTTTTTTCTCCCCCTCTTTTTCCCTCCCTTCCCCTCTCTCTAAAATTAAAAACAAAAACACCCTGGCTGGTGTAGCTCAGTGGATTGAGCGCGGGCTGGGAACCGAAGGGTCCCCGTTCGATTCCCAGTCAGGGCACATGCCTCGGTTGTGGGCCGGGTCCCCAGTGAGGGCCATGTGAGAGGCAACCATACATTGCTGTTTCTCCCTCTCTTTCTCCCTCCCTTCTCCTCTCTCTAAAAATAAATAAATAAAATTAAAAAAAAAATAAAATTAAAAACAAAAAACTGAGTGTGCAGTGACTTTCCCTTGGGGTCATTTGCAATGGTGACAGCGAAGTTTGTTTGCAGGGATGGACTCATTGCTTGTGAGTCACCAGAAGGAATCGGAAGAGATGAGCTGAGCAGGCCACCTGAGGAGTTCTTCAAGGGACCTCAGTCACGCCTCAAAGTGAAGCTGACTGGTGAGGCTGCTGCAGAAACGGGGCGGCAGGGAGGATGAGGATGAGGACGGAGCGCGGCCTGCTCACAGAGGTGGGGCGGCGTGGACAGGAAGCGGCTGAGGAGGCCCATGCTGCCTGCCCCCAGCGCCCACGCCCAGCGGTGAGCTGAGTTCACTGAGGTGAGGAGCCACCAGCTTACGAATCTCCTCCAAGCAAGTGGAGAAAACTCGGAGAAAACTCAGAAGTGTGGAAGGAGGAAGGGCCTGCAAAGGGGTCCAAGGAAGAGATTCCTCTGAGCGAGGGCATGGACACCAGCCAGCGGTGTAACGGGTTTACCCGTGGGCAACTGCAAACCACCCACCTTCCTCTGACCTTGCTCTGTCCACGCCGACTCTGACTGATGTTTAGCCTGTAGATGCATTGCATGTGTGTGTAAGGGTCCCAGGAACTGATTTCAAAAGATACGGACTCAGATCCTCAGGCATCCGGGCTCTGGGAGATTTGTTGACCTTCAACTGTGGAGCCAGGGACACACACCAGACCATCACTTGCTTTATGGGAATGGACTGTGCTCATTTGCACATAGAGAATTTTTCAACCCCCTCTCCCTCCTTATAAAAACCTCTGCCTTCACGGAGAGCTCTGGGAATCAAATTGCAGAGGGCATCCTATCCCTGCCCATGGGGCCCAGGCCTCCCGCTGGATCTCTCCCATGAACCTGCCGTTCTCCAAGTTGCCTGAGCAGGCCGCCGCTCACGGGTCACTTCTGATCTTCTGCTGTTAGGGCACAGGAATTGTTCAGAGTCGCCTCTCTGTGCTTACCCTTTGATACAGCTCTGTGGCTGGTGTCTGGGAGCCTGGCCTCCCTGGCAGCAGGGATGGGTTCCTCCAGTCCTGGGCGGGTGTTCCCAGGAGTCACCACACGCACACGGTGGCCTGACTGTGCACTCCCCTACAGTGTTAGGGCTGCGTGCGTGGATGGTGGCAGGGTGAGGGAGGGATGGGAAGGAATTCTGCATGGGGACCGAGCCCCTTCCTTTCCTTTGGAGGCAGCCTGGGGAGGAGCAAGGCCAGGACATGGCTGGATGGCAGTACTTTTGTGGGAACTCCCATCCACGGGGGTGTGCAACCACAGGGCTTTCCAGAAGGCTTGGGGCTCCTCTCTGAGAGAAGTCACTTCCCTCCTGAGGTATCTCAGCTTCTCTCTCTGTCACGCTGCTGGGGCTGCCACACAACACAACGCAGACTGGGAGCTTTAAATGGCAGAAATGCATTTCTCATGGTTCTGGAGGCGAAAAGTTCAAAACCAGAGGGTTTTCCAGCTTGGTCCCTCCTGAGGCCTCTCTCCGTGGCTTGGGGACGGCTCCCTCTCTGTGTGTCCTCACTTGCTCTGTCCCCTGTGCATGCCCTTGGTGTCTCCCTGTGTGTCCAAATGTCCTCTCCATATAAGGACAGCCAGCAGACTGGATCGGGCCCATCCTCTCAGCCTCGTTTCAACTTAATCACCTCTGTAAAGGTCTCATCTGCAATTACAGTCATGTTCTGAGGTGCTAGGGATTCGGGGGGCCACACATGAATTCGGGGGCTAAAACACGGTTGGAGTCAGGGATACTAACCATGGTCCATTCCACCAGCTGAAGGAGAGGCTGGAAGAGAACGCAGAGCTGTGCTGGAATCAGCAGATCAGCAGTTTAGGTTCCAGCAGCTCCTGCAAACCTTCAGGAAGTTCTGCCTTGCTCTTTGTAGACAGGAAAAAAACAAACAAACGGCCTTTGTGTAGAAGCCGTTCATGGAGCCCCTCTCTGTGCCACGCATTGCGAAGCTGGAGCCGTGGAAGAGGAGACACCAGGCCATCTCAGCGCCATGCGGCCGTCGCCTGACCGAGTCGTGAAGTAGTCACCTCGTGGTGGAGGCTAAAGAAACTGCAGACGTGCTCGCTGTGCGTGCTGAACGATTTTCGTTGGGGCGGCCAGACACACTCGTGCGAGACAACAGGCCATGAGTAACCGCGGCCTACGTCACCTGCTGCTGGAACGAGGAACGAGGAAAAGCGACGAGGCAGTGGGCAGAGGGCGACAACTCACTCGGCCAGAAGCGTCCGTTAGTCTCAGCCACTGTTCCTGCCACAGTCCCTTCTGTTCCAAACAGGGAAAGCTGCTCAGAAAGCCCCAGTCACACGGACGACTCAGAATCTCCAGTTTCATTTCAGGTTTTCTAAAATCAGGAGACAGCTGTGGGTCTTGCCCTGCTCCTCAGAGTCCTGCCCGCCCCCTACCACCAAACTTGAACTGAAAGCTGCCCCTCAGCTTCCCACTCCCCACCCCACTCCATGGACGTGGGTGACCGAGTGCTCTCGACAGGCCCTCCCCCTCTGGCAGTGCTCACTGGCTGGCCAGGGTGCCCTGGTCAGTTTAGGGGGCTCCTGAGTGTACAGGGGCATCAACTGAGGGGATGGGCTGTGGGATGGGAGGGAAGGAGGACAAGGAGGAAAAGCCAATGGAATTCGAGAGACAAATAGAACCAGAATGAGAACAGAGAGCACTGGACGCTGAGAACAAGAACAGGCTGGACGGACACCTGTTTCTCTCTCCCCATCATTTCAGTGCCAGGGATGCAGACTGGTCTGGCATGCAGGCAGGCTCTGCCCCTCCCCCCTTCCTTCCCATGCCACCCCTCCGAGAGGACCCTCCGTGTTCACCCCCAGGGTGCAGGCTGCACAGGTAGCTGGGGAGTCCTGCCACCTGGTTTCTCAGGTGCGCTGCAGGCTCCCCAGGTGCAGCCTCCCTCGCCTCCAAGCACGGGAGTCCACAGGGCGGTGACCCAGCCCTAGTGATGGCTAAAGTGCTTTCATCTCGGGTGACTGGTTGGGAATGTTTTTTAAAACCAGACAGGACCAAGTACATGAGGGTTCACTTTCATTGAGAAAGGGAGTGTCTGGGGCCCTCTTAGGAGCATTTGTTTGGATGGAATGGAGATCAGGAGGACAAAACCAAACAGACGCAGATGGCCAGGGCAAGCTGGCCCAGAGCCGGGAGCCCTGGAATCCAGCAGGCCCCAGGCTAATGCCCATCTCAACACACAGGCCCTTGCTGGAGCCAGACTGAGGAGCTAGCTGAGGGGAGGAGGCTGGAGGGCCACAGCATCCTCCCTGGACTTCCCCGTGTCTCTGGGGCTTGACTTCCAAGGGACACCAGCAGCTCATCAGAAGCATGGATTCGGCATGGGCACAGCTTTGCCAACAGGAGCAGAAGGATGCTGATTGTGGGTGCTGAGAAAGAGCATGCCTACCAAGAAGGACTGGTGGCTCGCTGGAGTCAAATTAAAAAATAAATAAAAATAAACACAGCCTGGCAGCTGTTCCTGCCCAGGCCCCCCCCCCCCCCCCCCCCCCCCCCCCCCCCCCACAGCATTCAGGGAGAAGCCCGCACTGTTCTTGCTGTCTGAGCAGCCCTTGTAGAGGAGCTCCTGGGATCCTGTTTCAACCAATGGGACTGAGGCTTCCCCCAGGGGAGCTGCAGTTATAGCCCCATTGGCATTTTCACTAACCAATCAGAGTGGCAGTATTCTGACCAATCAAGACGGTGCCTTTTGGACCAAACTATGAGGATTCCTCATTTGCATAAGGACAGACCAATTAGGAACCAGGCATGGGGACTTCTGACTATATAAGTCAGCTCCCTTGTGGCTTCCAGAGTGCACTTTCCCTTTCCACAGGTCACTGTGTTTCCACTGGAGTCTGGCATGGGGTGAGGTGGGCCAGACAGGAGCAGGTAGAGCTGTCCAGCTGGAGAGGGGGCTGAGTCCTGGGCTGCCTCACACAGCTATGCTGAATCACGACTGAGCTGTTTGCACTGAATAAAATCCCCTTCACCACCCCCAAAATTGGGATTCTTGTTGTTGAATTGATGTAACCAACCATCAGTTGACATAATCAATCCTCCTTGAATTCCTAAGAAAGAAGAGCTTAAATCTGAGCTTCTCAGGAAGTACTATTGTGTTCTGTGAGGTGGGATGCGCCCTGTAGTTTCAGCCACTCTGGTCACACATTGTTATTCCAAACCAAACGCATCCCAACAAGAGTGACATTCTAATCACGAGTCCTGCTGCCGTTATTAGGACACGTCCCTGGTTTCCATCATTCGCTCCACTCATTAACCATATTGGAGGTGGCTTTCTCACGTATAAAGCCACATTCACTATGCATCCTGGCCACCAACAGATCAGTCAAATGTCTTGGGGTCCAGACTAGGGCACCCACGTTCTACACCCCTTTGGGGCCGGCCATGCCGTTCACAGATGAGGGCTCAACCACAGCAATGCGTGCGTTGGATGGAATGCCCCTGAACACGCAGCACCCTGACCCTTAGTAGAGCCGGCTCAGGGAGGAGCCTTTCCGGGAGGGGGCTCCAGCAGAGGGGCCGGGATGCTCTCCTGGCTCCTCATGCCCTTGGGAATCCTTGACCTTGGCCTGAGAGAGGGGAATTTCCGAAGCTTCCCCAGGATGAAAGTTTGAGCTGGGGCTGCAGCCGGGGACTCTGGGTCTGGGGAAACAACCATGGCAGCTTGCTGTGTTACCGACCACCATGAAGGGGTCAGTTTACGGGGCTGCCTGGTCTATGAGAAGGCAATGGACTCCAGAGGAATAAATGAGCGTTCTAAAAGCAAGAAAATCTGCGGACTGGACAAGGACCCTGGGACCAGAGCCTCCAATCCAGCATGTGACACAGGAGGGCCCAGAGAGTGGAAGTGTCCGGCCAGCAACATCTGCTGTGTCGGAGGCAGAGCAGGTACTAACCAGACACTAAGCCTCTGGCCCCCTGCTCCCAGCTCTTCTCACCCCAGCCGCCTCCCCCCCGGGGACCAGTCCTCTGCCTCACCTACTCACAGATGGACAGACAGTCTCATTACTCCTCCCTCCCCAAATCTCAAACTCAATCCTTCTCAGCCTTCCCAATCCATCCTGGTAGGCACCATAAAGGCCCACGGACTCCAGCTCTGAGCAGTGGGCTGGGACCGGTGCTTTCCCTGAATTGTTTTGGCTGCTTCAATGAGCTGTCAGCCACCGACTACGAGGAAACTGAGGCAGAAGGCATCTTTGTGCCCCACACTGTCCCCAACAGCCAAGCCAGGGCCCGAGAAGCAGACCCTTTGTGCACCCAGGGGTCAAAGCGAGTCAGACTGGCCTCCGGTGGGGGCTTGTCCACGGAAGTCCCAGCAAATGTTCTCATTTAAACAACAAAGAAGAAAATGATAAGATGAAAAAGAGCCAAGGTGGAGAAGACAAGCAAACTTCTGAAGTCATACAGTAATTAAAGCACCAAGCTGTCCCCATTTTCCCGGTACAGAGGGGAGGTGTGTTTATTAACCGGGTGGAAAGACTCAGTGGGTTGGAGCTGGAGCCTTGTCTTGTACACCAAGAAGGTTGTGGGTTCAATTCCTGTTCAGGACACATCGCTGAGCTTTGGGTTCGATCCCTTGTTGGGGTGTGTACCGGAGGCAACTGATCGATGTTTTTCTCTCGCAATCCCTTTCTCTCTCTAAAATCAATAATAAAAATGTCTCAAAAAAAGGAAAAAAAAGACTTCAGGCAGATTAAATGGCTGCCCAGCCTTGTTTCCAAACCATTGAGCCTGCATATGGGACACACGCCCTGTGGCTTGGAGGGGGCAAAAGGGACCCCTAAGTCATACGCTGCACCGGCCTGAGCAGTTGAAGAGGGAGACGAAACGGCCGCCCTGCCAGTGAGGGGCCCCCAGGGAGACGGGGGAGGGGTGGGGAGGCCACCCATTTCTACTGGGACGGTTTTCATGGGTTTGGTCTGGGCTGACACTGAGGCTCGGAGCTAGGCAGTCGGGTCCCCAAGGACCATGCTGGCCCACAGGCGGGAGCGCAGGAGACAGGCCCAGCAGGACACGGGCGGCGCCATTGCTGACCCCGTGGGGCTGCCTGCCCTGTAGGAGCCACCGCACCTCGGCTGGGAAGGCATTGCCCAGCTGTTCGCCTGGCAGAAACTGGCACCAGGGCCTTGACACCCAGGGTGGGTGGAGGGAGGCTACACCCCCAGGAGTCTCTCTCTGGGGGTTTTGCTTTGGTTTCTGAACCTGTGGCTGTGGCAGAAAGACCAAGAGGGCCCCTGGCCCAGTTGCTTATTCTCCTCCCAGCTGCTCCTGTCTCTCTCAGGCTCCAGGACACAAAACAGCTGAGCAGATAAACAAGCCGCCACCTGCTCCCTCCTCCCCCGTGACTCTGCTCCAATCCCCAAGTCCCACCCCTTCTTCCTCGTGCTCTCTGCCTCCATTCCTCCCCGAAGCCAAACCTCACTGCCGCCCTCCACAGCTGCGCCCCGGCACAGCCCCTCCCCCTGCCCGCACCAGTGGCAAACGAGGAACGAGTGTCCCGAGCCCCGGCTCTCCCGCCTCCCAGAGCCGTTTCAAACAAAACAGTGCACTTTCAGACATTAATTCCTGGAGCTCCCGGGCCCCCAAGGAAAATGAGTCTATGGCAGCCACAGGACCGGAGCCAGAGAGTGTCTGGCCCCTTGGCCCAGAGCCCCCGATCAGGGAGGCTGGGAGAAAGAGGTTAACAGAGCAGAAGCCGCAGGGGCAGCTCTGGTGCGAAGTGGGGAGGCAGATCCCTGGGATTCGGGCAGCAGGAAGCAGCTTAAACCCCAAAGAAAGGCCCCCTTTCCAGCAGCTTGCGTGTCTGCGCTAACAAAATACAGGTTGTCACAACAGACTCTGCGTTTGGTAGTCAGCTCTGAGTTGGTGCATTTAATAAGTCCCCAGCGCCAACGGAAGGGATTCCTGAGGGTCTGGGGCAGGGGGAGGGGGAGGAACAGATGACGTGGGGACTCGAGAGGGACCAAGTGCCTCCTCCCAGGGAAGCTGTGTACCAGGAGCTGGGGTGTAGAGAGCCACCCCCCAGAGGGTCCCTGAGCAGCGTGGCCTTTGCACTGGGGTTGACGTTAGCTCAGCCAGCCCAGCTTCACCCCTAAGCCTCCCTCTTCCATCAGAGCACCAAATTCGCTGTGGGGAACACACCTGCCTTCCATCTGCTGACTGCTGCCCATGTGCCTGCCCAGCCCACGCTGCTCTGTGGGAAGGAGCCAGAGCTCCTGGCCAAGCGCCGATTCTGAGACCATGGGCAGCTATGTGATGCTTGGCAAGTCCATAGCCTCTCGGAGCCTCGGTTTCCCCCATGGTGCAATGGAAGTAAGACCCACCTAACACACGTAATTACTCTCGATTTTTCAGGTGACATTTCCCGACCAGGGAAAGTGTGTGTAACTTCTGTGAAACGCCAGGCATTCTGGGGCCCGGTTTGGTGCTTAGTAACATAGTTTCCTTTGGAAACACAAGTGGACACTGTCCAGTGGGAGCGGCAGGAACACCACAGGCCAAACCCAGTGATTCTGGGGAGGTGCCCGCAGGCCCGCTGGGTGGGGAGGAGGAGCAGGTGGAACTTCTCCAGGTGGGGACTCCAGCCTGCGGGGCCGTGTTTCCCACCCTGGGCATCACTGACATTGTGGCCCAGTTGCTTTGTGTGTGGGGGGTGGCGGGCGGGCGGAGACTGTGCACTGCAGCCTTTTCAGCAGCACCCCTGGCCTCTGCCCACGAGATGCCAGCAGCAGCCCTCCCCCCACTTAGGACAGTCAAATGTCTCTAGACACTGACAGTGTCCCCTTGGGGGGTGAGGCGGGGGACCAGGCTGTGTGCACAGCAGGGAGTCAGCAAAGGCTGCAAGTACACTGTTCACCCATCCCTGTGTTTTCAGCGACAGCCTCTCCCAGCCCCAGAAGGCAGATGCGGGCAGAGGGAGGGTGAAGTGGTACCCACCAGCGACACCCTCCAGAGGGGCCCTGCCTGGGCGGAAGCTGCCTTCCCCTGCAGTGCAGTGTGCTCTTACTGTGTTTCCAGGATTGAGGGGAATTTTCTTTTTTAAAGATTTTATCTATTTAGCCCTGGCTGGTGTAGCTCAGTGGATTGAGCACAGGCTGGGAACCAGGGGATCCCAGTTTGATTCCCAGTCGGGGCACATGCCTGGGTTGCAGGCCAGGTCCCCAGTGAGGGCCATGTGAGAGGCAACCATACATTGCTGTTTCTCTCCCTCTCTTTCTCCTTCCCTTCCCCTCTCTCTAAAAATAAACAAATAAATAAAATCTTTAAAAAAAAAGATTTTATCTATTTTTTGACAGAGGGGAATGGAGGGAGAAAGAGAGGGGGAGAAACACCAATGTGCAGTTGCCTCTCACGCACTCCCTACTGAGGACCTGGCCCACAACCCAGGCATGTGCCCTGACTGGGAATCGAACCAGCTATCCTTTTGTTCACAGGCTGGCGCTCAATCCACTGAGTCACACCAGCCAGGGCAGGAATTTTCAATCAAATGGGAAAATGATGTCGGGTGCCAGGAGTCAGGTCTGTCCCTGCCCCTCACCCTGTGACTCGACCAGGCAGCGGTGTGCCCTTAGCCACGCGCCTCATCTCTGCCACGGCTCCAGGTGGTGCAGGAGCAGAGCCTGTGGGCGCTAAGGTCCCGTCCAGCTGGAAGCCCCAAAGCCTATGAGTTTAAATCAGCTGGGCAGTCAGAGCACTGCCAAATTCCCTCCACTGCTGTGCAAGCCCACAGGGTAATCCTGCACTTGTCTTCATTAAGAACTGCCATGGCCACCCTTGCCGGGCGGGCTCCATTGGACGGAGCACTGTCTGGTAAACAAAATGGTTGAGGGTTCTATTTCCAGTCAGGGTGCATGACTGGGTTCCGGGTTCATCCGCCCCCACCCGCTGCAGTTGGGGCACATACTGATCGATGTCTCTCTCTCTCCCTTCCTCTCAAAGGGATTTAAATAAATAATGATTTTCAACCTTAAAAAAAAAAAAAAAAGAATTCTTATTGCCAAAAACGATTTCACACGTCCCTAGTGTGCGAGCCACTGGGGGGAGAGAAAGACGTTCCTCCATTTCCCACAGTGTAGCTGAAGAAAAGAGGGAATCCAATGAAAGGTTGCAGGCGAAAGGCACTTCCCGCTCTGCAAGGGCTTTGCGGTCAGGCAGACTGAGTTTGGGGCTGGCCCCGGGATCCTCCGCACGTTGACTCTCAGTTTCTCCATCTGTAAAATGGCCATGACGAGGGCCTCGAGGCTGTAGGGCAGTTGTAAGAGTTACAGGAGATAACACGAGTGAGACGATTCGTGTGCTGCTTGGCACATGATTCATGGCGAAAAAAATTGTCGGTAGCAAATTTTCACTGGATACACTGCACCAGGCACCCTGATGAGCCCTGGGGATGTGGACAAGGGACAGGGCTCCAGCCTTGGGGAGAAGCTGGCCAGGGGAAACGAGGACCAAGTGTAGCGCCTGAGGGGCTGTGACAGACAGTGACAGAGTCAGGTGGGCGGGGCGTGGACGCAGGACGCTGAGGGTAGGTGCTGTCTTTGGGGCTCTTGGAGCGCAGCCAGCTGTCCCCACCCGGGTTCAAGAGGCAGCATGTCTAGCCTCTGCTTCCGCAGAAGGGAACATGCCCGAGTGAGGCTCAGTGTGTGGGACGGAGGAGACGGGAAAAAAGGGACCCTCAGGAAATGCTTCCTTTGATCAGACACATTCTTTCCCCTTTTGACACAACCACCAGGAAGCTCAGAGCTGAGTTGCAGGCTCAGAGGTCACAGCATTTGCCTGAACCCAGGTTTTCTGATGTAATTGTTCCCTCACCCCAGCTTCCTCGTCATCCTGGACCTCAACCCTCCACCCGGTGTTTGGTTTTAGGGTCCCGTTATTTATCAGCTGCCTTGGATCATTTTTGAATACAGATGGCACGTAAATAAATAAGTAAATGAGCTCTATGATATGAAACTGTGTGGATGAGGACTCAGTGAGACCTGCAGGGGGCGCTCCTCCAGGATGGCACCTGTTTGCCTTGTTCCCAACAGCAGGACCAGTGGCCAGGCCAGCGCCCGGCACCCTGCGGGAGCTCAACAGACCTCAGCTGACTTGGAGAGTAACATTAGGGACTGTCACTGGGAGAAGCCCAGGGCCCCATTCCCTGGCCGGTCACACATTGGGGCTCCATTCTGGGCTTCTTTGTGCACTGTCCCTTCATTGTTCCGGCCGAGAGCCTTGGGCTTCAGCCAGACGGCACACTGCACCTTGGGGACAGAGGCTTTGCCATATGTCCGTGTCTCCCACAACTGCACCTCGTCATGAAGCAGCCTCCCTGAGTCTCCATGGCTTTAGTCTAATAAACACCCACAGTCCTTTGTAGTTGAGTGAAGACAAACAACCTCGACCCCGCCAAGCCTGGCCAGACGTGTGACCACACAGAGTGTGTCGCTTTCATTCACCCAGGGAGTCACAGGATGCTCGCCCTGTGGGAGAAGGAAGACATGCCTCTCGTTGGTCCGTGGTGACAGCCTTTGCGCTCGTTCTCCCCACAGCACTGCGTGAGCCCTTCACACAGGGGGCACAGAAGGGATGGAGGTGCTCCCAGCCTCCTACGGAATGGACGGGCTGCCCTGGCCAGTGGCTCGGGTGGCTGGAGTGTCATCTGGACACCAAAAGGTCACGGGTTTGATCTGCGGTTGGGCGCATAAGGGAGGTGACCGATGAATGCTTCTCTCTTAGATCGATGTTTCTTGCTCTCTTTCTCCCTTCCTGTCTAAAATTAATAAACATTTTTAAAAATATTTTATTTATTTATTTTTAGAGAGTGGGGAAGGGAGAGAGAGAGAGGGAGAGAAACGTCAATGTGTGGTTGCCTCTCACGTGGCCCCCACTGGGGACCTGGCCTGCAACCCAGGCATGTGCCCTGACTGGGAGTCAAACCAGCGACCCTTTGGTTCATAGCCCGCACTCAATCCACTGAGCCACACCAGGCAGGGCTAAAATCAATAAACATTAAAAAAAAATTTTTTTTTAGAAAAAGGAGGGGACAAAGGCAGCTAAGAAACAGAGATGGGGTAGAGGACAGGCCTGTGAAAGACACTATCCCCACCCCAGGGAACGATGTCCCTCGGCTGTCCCTGAGCATCTCACTGAGAACCAGCATCAGGCCAGCAGCATGGACACTCACATTCCAGCTGAGCTCAGGGCTCCCACACCTTTCCCCGCATTCTCCTTCCTCTGTCCCCCTTTCTCTTCCTGCCTCTCTCAGTGAAAGGACTTCTTTGACATGAGGATCTGGTTTCTGTTGTCCGTGTCCGGGAAATTACTAACCCTCTCCCCTTCCTCTTTTTAACCAGGATTACACATTAGGGGCCAGTTGGCTCCTGCGCTAGCCCTGCTGCTGAACAGAGGCTCCTGGGCTTGGCTGCCCAGCTGGAGGGCGGGCAAAGGCCCAGAGTGGGAGTTAGTCCTCAGAACCCTGTTAGTCCTCAGAACCCTGTTAGTCCTCAGAACCCAGCCGCTCCGCGCCTGCTCTCCCTGATCCTGAACCCCAGGGGATCCTGAGAGCACAAGGCGTCCTTGCAGAGTTGGGGCAGCTCATGCGCCCCCCCCCGGGTCAGGCATCTGGCCACAGAGTGCCCTTCCACCCTGTGGGCAACGACAGCAAGAGAGAAAAATGGGAAACAGCCATTATTTGTGATCTGACTGGTGTCATTTAGAGAGAGAAATGTTTCCATCTATACAGACATCAAACCATTACATTGTGTACAGGGAACTGAAAGTCATGGGTCAGTTATAAGTCCATGAAACTGGAGAAAAAGAGAGACAAGCAGGAGGACGAGAGGATAGATGGGATGATGAAAACAGCAGAGGGGAAAAGAGAGGGCAGGAGAAACAGCAGAGGGATCCCCCTACATTCCCGTCCATCTTGGACTTGAGCCCAGTGGAAGAAACCGAAAAGGCCCAATCAGGTCTTACTGAGAAAATCAGAAAAGATCAAAATACTGACTGTGGAAGTGGCGGCGCCTGAGCCCACGTCACAGGACAGTTGCAGCAAACTGTCCCTCAGTGTCCAGCGCATGCTGAGGCCCCCCCCCCCGCCAAGGCCTGGGAACAGCGGCCCTCCCCACCAAGCATGGACAGTGGGGGTCACCCCATCCTGAAGGCCAGCACCTCCAGAGCCCTCATCTTACACGTGGGAACACCACAGCTGACAGGTCATGTAATCCCCCAAGTTCATGCAGGAGCTGAAGGACAGAAGCTGCTCCAGGACCTTGGCCCTACCAGGCGCTCCTTCCCGTGCACCCCAGAGGTGCCCTGGCTGATGGGTGGGCTGCAGGGTGGCTGTGCAAACCAACAGGACAGACACAGGTGCAAAGTCTCAGGTGCCTGGGGGCAGAGGTCGCAGAGTATGTGGCTGGGGTGGGTTTTGAGTGCTTGCAGCCGAGGTTGGGGTCGGGCAGCCTGTGGCCCTGGGGTGTCCCTGAAGGCCTGGCCTGGTGCCAGCCTTCCTCTCTTCACCGGGCGCCGGCCCCCAGCCCACTCCTCGCTTCTGGGTGACCCGTTGTTTCCCAGGACACGAGTTTTAGCTCCTTCACCAAGGACACAAGGGGCGTGGGGTCGGTGTCACGTGGACTGCCTTCCTCAGCACCAGACCGGGTCTCAGGAAACTGCCCACAGTGCACGGTCCTGTCATTCAAGCAAGAAATGTGAGACTCAAGCCCTGGGGGTCACCTGGAGTTGCCAAGGACACCCCAGCCGGGGGCTAAGTCAAGGGCACTAGCCCGGTGTCTCCAGACCGCTCTGCAGCTCCGATCAGCCCTTCCCCCCAGGCCCCAGCACCGCCCACCGACACCCTCCCGGGGTCCCCAGCCAGGCCCCTGAAGACGCAGCAGTCTCTGTGCATGGCTTGGGGCTCGCTGTGCTGTGGAAACAGCCCGCAAGTCCCCAGGGTTCTGAGGACTAACTTCCCTCGGAGGGTCGCCGGCTGCAAGACGCCCCCGTCATAAACCGTCGGGCCCCCAGCTGCCTGCGCGGGGCACCGAACCCTCCCTCTTAGCTACTCATTACCCGGCTTAACGAGGCCAGGAAATGCTGCGCCGCTGAAGACCCTCTCGGCGGGAGGCGCGACCGCGGGAGGGATTCTCAGCAGCTGCGCTTCCTGCGCTGGGGGCTGGGGAGACCAGCAGAGGGACCCCCCCCCCGGCGCTGGCAGGGCCTCTTCCCCATGCAGGAGCGGCGGGGAGAGGGGCCCGGAGGCGCACATGTGCTGCCCGGCCCTCCAGGGAGCTGAAGGTTGCACTTGTTTACGGGAATGGCACCGGGTCTGCAAGCTTGGCAGTGCCTGCCGGCCCCCCTCACCCTCCCATCTTAACGAACCAGCTCCACCATCCTGCCCGCGTCCTCAGTCACCAACCACTCAGTGTCTCCTTTCCCTCATAGAGTCCCAGCCGAGGACACAGCCTCCCGATTTCCGTTAGACCCCGACGGTCGCTCACCCTGACCAGCTTGGGTCACACAAGCAGCCGGCTAGACGTGCCCAGAAAGAGCACGCCAAGGCTCTCTGAGCTCCAATGCCCTTTCTGGAGCTTTCTGCCGGGGCCGGGGGCTGGTGGAGGACAGAACCAGTGGCCAGGGCTGGGTGGGTAGCATGGGATTCAGAGTCTCCATCAAAGCCCAGCCCTGCTGGGGACTAATTCTGTGACCCTGGATGAGCTATTTCAACCTTCCGAGCATCGCGGAAACAAGAGGCCGCCACATGGACGTCTTGGGAGGCTGCGACAAGCCACAGACATGTCCTTGTACCAGAGTAGGGAACATCCCAGAAGAAGCGGCTGTAGCATGGAAGTCAGGTCTGGGGCTTTACTCCCACCTCAAGAAGTGAACCTCAAGAAGAGGGGAAAGTAATATTAACAAGCCCCCATTGCCTGCTGGGGGCATGATACTGACTTTATTTCACTTAATGGTTAAATGACCCATTGAGGCCGGAGTGGCGGGCTGCCAGCTAGTGAGTGGGGCACAGCAGATACTGCTGTGGGGCTATCCCGACAGACACCTGGGCGGGGACCCTTCAGAACAGCAGCCTAGAGTGGGAAGGCGGCCGAATCTCAGCCAGCCGCTGCACCGCCTGGCGCACCATCCCCTGCCGACAGGGACTGCAAGAAGTCGTCCAGGTGCGAGGTCCGCGGGCCATCCCCCCCCAGGGCCACACACCCGGTTAAAGCTCTGTACCTCGGTTTAGATCACTGGTCCCTGGTTGATGATTTTAGGACTTGCGGTTTTCCTTGTGTCAGTGTTTTCTGACCAAACGTAGACTTCTGGCCTCATTTTCTTTGTCTGTAGGAAGACAGAAGCGACGAGTGATTCTTGGTTCTTGGATAGCCAACCGTGCTGTGATACGGAATTTTCGTCGGTAATTGAGGAACGCTCTCCCAGGCCCTGGCCGGGTCGCTCAGTCGGGTAGAGCCTCGTCCCCCTGCGCCAAGGTTGCGGTTCATTCCCGGGTCAGCGCACGTGTAGGAATCAACCAGTGAGTGCATGGATGAGTGGGACAGCCAGTCCATGCTTCTCTCTCTCCCCCTCCCCCTTTCCCTCTAAAGTCAATAAATAAGAGATTTAAATTTTATTTTTTGTTTATTTTGTTTTCTTCTTAAATAAGAAAAAAATTTAAAAATGCTCTCCCACTCCCCCAAGGAGTAAAAATGTCCCCCAGCAGGTAGTGGTGGTGGCGGCGTGTGTGAGGAAACAGGGCACCTCCAAATCCACCCAGAGAGGGCACCGAACCTAGTTACAGGACACCCAGCCTACTTGCCAAGGCTCAGACTCCTCTCTGGAGAGCCCCCGGGGGCCTGGCTCTCCAGGTCCCCAGATGGAACCTGAGCTTCCTCCTGACTGGTTCAGGAACTGCACCTCCACCTCCCCCTCCTGCCTGCCAGTCTCAGGGGTATGGGCCGTGGGCCCTTAGGCCCCCTGGCTGCTAAGGGGCTCCCAGGTAAAACCCATCAAGTCAAAGGAAGCTCCTGGCCCAGCAGCCAGAGGCGTAAACAGCGAGGCATCCTAACCCTGGAGGGTCTGGGCTTTGGCCCTCTCTACCTGTGGCTGGACGTGAGTGTGGTCAGGGGCACAGACAGGGGATGAAAGGCCATCGGAAGAGCTCGGTGCGGCTTCATTGCAGCACAGTTACGGGGAGGCAGGGTGGCCAGCCCTCAGCAGCCCTAGACCCTGGCGGCTGTCTAGGACTCAGCCTGTCTGGCCTGGGAGCAAGGCCCAGGCGCTGCCCCTGCCTGTGAGGCTTCAGGTGCAGCCTCCCACCTGCTATTCTGGCACGGAGGGAGCCGTGATGGAGCTGAGGCCAGGAAAAGGCAGCCCTGACACAGCACCGGGAGCTATTCTGCCACAGGAACTTCTCAGCACCATCTGGGGAGCCTTTATGGCCTCGCCCCCTCACCCAGGTCGATTCCTGCCCTCCCGTTCTTCCACCCACAGAGGCCTCCTCCTGCGGGAGTGGGTGTGGGAGATGCAGCCCTCCCTCCCTCCCTGCAGCTTGGGGGTAAACATCTGCTCCTGCCATTGTCTCTCCTGGTTCAGCCATGAGCTCAGCAGAACCCCTCCCAAACCGCAGTTTGGCTCGGCCTCCTCCAAGCTGCCTGGAAAGAGCTGGGAACTCCCCTTGGCCCTGAGAGGGGTTTCATGGTGTTGATACATGGGGAGGGCTGGGGGAAGGGAAGGGGACACCCCCATTTTTCTCTGGCCCCCCCGAGACTGGTGAGGCCCCAGTGCCACTTCAACTATAGCACCCCTAGTTTTGGCTGTGGGTCGGAACTGCCTCCCCAAACAGCTAAATGCCAGGCCAAGGGGACAGGGTCACCCGTACCACTGGGGCCATCTGGTCTGTGTGTTCAAGCGTTCACCTGCTGACCTGCTTAAGAAACGTAGTCGGCCTGTTTCTGGGAAGCCTCCCTGTGGAGCATCAAGTTTCAAATGTCAGGTCTTAGGAGGAAGGAATCACAGGGACGCCTCTACCAGCGTCGCTCATCTGTTCTGGAAATCCTGGGGCGGGGACGCGGCGGTGGACACACAGGATGGGGCAGCCCCGGTCCGGCGGGGGCGGGGGTGTGGGGATATAGAAAGGTGGTCTGTCTTCGAAAATTTAAAAATGGAACTGCCTTTTGTCCCAGCGATCCCACTTCTGGGAATCCCGAAACACTAATTTGGAAGAACACGTGCACCCCTGTGTTCACTGCAGCACTATTTACAATCGCAAGCTCTGGAGACGGCCCAAGTGCCCACCAGTAGAAGAGTGGATAGAACAGCTGTGGTGCATTTACACAATGGAATACTACGTGGGCGTAAAAAAGAAAATTTTACCTTTTGTGACAGCATAGATGGACCTGGAGAACATTGTGTTAAGTGAAATAAGCCAGTCAGAGAAAGACAAATACCATATGATCTCACTTATATGTGGAATCTAATGAACACACTGGACTAATGAACAAAATAGAGACAGAGACATGGAAACAGAGAACAGACTGACAGCTGTCAGAGGGGAGGGAGGCGGGGGCCCCGGCTGAAAGAAGGGGATGGAATCAGCCCTGTGCATGACCCACGGACACAGGCCGTGAAGGCCTGGAGGGTGGGGGTGCTGGGTGGAGGTGGGCAGAGGAGTAAAATGCAGACATCTGCAACAGTACGGACAATACAAAGTTAGAAACCCGTGCAGCTGTAAGGATTTGCCGTGGGGGCTTTCAGGGCTCCCGTGCTAGGACAGTAGGAGGCAACCTGCCCCAGATCCTGAGGGAGGCCCCATCTCCCTTAGCATTCAGGGAGGGGCCTGCCCCAGCAGCCCTGCTGGCCTGACTCCTCATGCAGGGGGTGGAGCACAAGCCCGAATATATTGTTATTATGAGTGGCAACGTCCTTTCTAGTTTGGACCCACTCCATGAAAAGAAGCGCCTCCTCAGAGCAGATGCGGCTTCCCTCCCAGGCTCTGCAGGCGCTTCTCCCTGCAGACACAGCAGACCCCCACGGCCCTGCTCTGGGCCTGCTTACAAGGGTAGAGGCTCCTGTTTCTGCTGGTTCTCCTTCCAGGTCATCCTTTCCACGACTTTTTCTTTCTTTATGATTAAAACAAACAATAAAAACATTCAGAACACATCAAGATGCCTCCTCTATCCCCCACCTTCCACTGCCTTGGCCCCCGGGGTCTGTCACCACGTCCCACGGCGGCCTCACCGGGACATGCACATGTGTCTGTGGGAGTCACACCCCATCCCCAGTTCAGCTGCGTCATAGTACAACTTAGTCTGGGTGCCGTGATTTGTTCATTTCTTTATTGATTGATGGATATTTGGGTAACTTCCCCACTGTTTTTTTTTTTTTAATGCTATTGGGTGACTTCTTCACAAAGTGTGTTGGATTTCAGATATGTTTACTTTTTTTTTAACTTAAAAAAAAATTTTTTTTTAAGATTTTATTTTTATTTTTTTAGAGAGAGGGGAACGGAGGGAGACAGAGAGAGAGAGAAACATCAATGTGTGGTTGCCTCTCACATGGCCCTCACGGGGACCTGGCCTGCAACCTTGGCTTGTGCCCTGACTGGGAATCGAACCCGGACCCTTTGGTTCTCAGCCTGAGCTCAATCCACTGAGCTACACCAGCCAGGGCTTTTTTTAAACTTTTTTTTTTTTAAGATTTTTTATTTATTTATTTTTAGAGAGAGGAGAAGGGAGGGAGAAAGAGAGGGAGAGAAACAGCAATGTATGGTTGCCTCTCACATGGCCCTCACTGGGGACCTGGCCTGCCACCCAGGCATGTGCCCTGACTGGGAATCGAACTGGCGACCTTTTGGTTCCCAGCCCGTGCTCAATCCACTGAGCCATAGCAGCCAGGGCTGTTTACTTTTTTAAATCCTCAACTGAGGACATGCTTATTGATTTTAGAGAGAGTGTTAGAGATATAGAGAAACACTGATGTGAGAGAGAAACATTGATCGTTGCCTTTCCTATCCTGACTGGGGACTGAACAAGCAACCCAGGTATGTACTGTGACCTGGAATCAAACCGTGACTTTTTGGTTTTCCGGGCGATGCCTGAGCCACACCGGCCAGGGCCAGACATGTTTACTGCTGAGAAGACCCTTGCCAGAGCAAAGAAGTGGTGGTGCTGCTTTTGTTTTTCTTTAGGTGCCCTCTGGGGACCCGTGGCCATTTGCACCTGGGCCAGGACCCTCGGTTTGCGGTGACCTCTGCCTCCTTGCCCAGCACCCTCCTTGGTCCCCTCCACAGCTGTCCTGGTCCTGGTGTATTGTGGTGACGTGTCCTTTCCTCTGGGAACCTCCTCCATCCCTGGGGACCAGGCTCACCCCTTGCGGCTTGCATGTGCCTCCCTCACCCAGGGGGATGAAGTGCCCTCCTCATCGTCCCCTCCCCCCCATCTTCTCAGGAGCCCTCTGGACAAAGCTGTCTGGCATCCCAGCTACCTCTTCCCTCCCCGCTCCAGCATCTGTCCCCTGGGGGGCTGTGCTCTGTGACCGCTGTTCCTGTTGAGGCTTCCCGTCTGTCCTGGTCTGGTCTGACCCTCAGCTCAGGAGGGAGACTCCAGAGCCTCCTCCCTTCTGTGCTCCCCACTCTCACTCCCTTTCCCTCCCCACCTCGGGGCCTTTGTCTCCCGCCCAACTCCACCAGGATTTTGCCCCCTTCTCTCTCCCGCTGTGGCCCCTGGTCCATCGGCCTTTCCCCCCTGCAGTGACCTCGGCTCCTAACACCATCACCTGAGCCAGCTCCGTGGAACACCGAGGGAGAAGCAATTACCTAATGAGTCCACACAAGGCAGCAGCCGGTTCGAATCTCCTGGACACGGGGAGCCCCCTCGCTTTGCCAACTGCTGACCCCCATAGGGGCTGTCCTGTATGAAGCCTGTCACTCCCTTGAGATGTTGTTGGGTGACAACTGTGAGTGAGCATTTCAGCAGCCTTGTCACTAAAGGAAAGATATTAAATATGCCTGCAAACAATCAAACAGCAAACACACACACAAAAACTTCATACTGTTGGTGCATAATTATGCCCTGAAATCCATTCTCGAAATAGGAATTTCTGTGGGAAGTACTGTTTGCACGGCGACCCTTGTACTTCACTCAGATGTGTCCTTTTGGAAAGTGCAGAGCAGAACCGAGCACAATCCATTCGTAACTCCTAAGGCATTGACGCTCTTCCCTCTCACCGCAGCATGAAAGTACCAGCTGGAGGAACCAATGGAGTGAAGCACAGTGAGCACCGGTTGGGTGCTTGAGGCCAGTTAGAGAGAGAAGCCATTTCTCTGGCCTCAACATACTTCTTTTCTTTTTTTTTTTTTAAGATTTTATTTATTTTTAGAAAGAGGGGAAGGGAAGGAGACAGAGAGGGAGAGAAACAGCAATGTATGGTTGCCTCTCACATGGCCCTCACTGGGGACCTGGCCCGCAACCCAGGCATGTGCCCCGACCAGGAATCGAACTGGTGACTCTTTGGTTCCCAACCCGTGCTCAATCCACTGAGCTACACCAGCCAGGGCCTTATTTTCTTTTTAAAAATATTTATTTATTTGTTTATTTTTAGACAGAGTGGAAGGCAAGAAGAAAGAGAGGGAGAGAAACATCCATTTGTGGTCGCCTCTTGTGCATCCCCCACTGGGGACCTGGTCTGCAACCCAGGCATGTGCCCTAGACTGGGGATTGAACCGGTGACCCTTTGGTTCACAGGCCGGTGCTCAGTCCACTGAGCCACGCCAGCCGGGGCCACATGGTGATCTTTTGTGTGTGTGTGCTGAGAACACCTAATATCTACACTCTTGGCGAATTTCAAATATAAGGGACAGTGTTTTAACTACAGTCGCCATGCTATACGTTGGTCCCTATGTGAAACTCTTGGGCTGACTTCGGCAAAACTTAATAATTTCAATGATTAAATTATGTTTTAGGGCCCTGGCTGGTGGAGCTCAGTGGATTGAGCGCGGGCTGGGAACCAGAGAGTCCCGGTTCGATTCCCAGTCAGGGCACATGCCTGGGTTGCGAGTCAGGTCCCCATGAGGGCCATGTTAGAGGCAACCATACATTGCTATTTCTCTCCCTCTCTCCCTCCCTTCCCCTCTCTCTAAAAATAAATGAAAATAAAATTTAAAAAAAAACAAAACCCTATGTTTAAAAAATAAATAAATAAATAAATTATGTTTTAGGTTTGTTAACTTCGGTTCAGAGGAAAGCTCCTGATGACTCACTTGAGAGACAACAGTGCAGCTTGGTTTTCTGGGGCCTTTTCAGGGCCTGACTTGGACCCCAGCTTGCAAATGTGAGGCTCACATGGTCCCAGTCCTCCCGCACAGGTGAGCCACTGCTGGAGGACAGTGGCCGGAGGAAGAACCGGGCCGAGAGGACGCTGCCCTCCACGATCATGTTGATCTCTTGCCTGTCCCTAGCATTTGATCATTTCTTGGAACCAAGTTAATTGCCTTTTTTTTTTTTTTTCGGCTTGTTCAATAATAGTCTGGTATCATCTTCAAAGGCCAAATGTCTGGAAGAGAAACGAGGGGACAACTGACAATGGACTGTCCTCTGCCTCTAATGAGTAATTTTGGACACTCTGACCTACGTGGCCTGTTATTAGGAAGCTCAGCATCTTAATTAGAAAGGGCAGGGAGGCTCCTGTTTTGTGAGGGAATTTGTAGTTACTCTTAATTTTCTCTGCAAAGACTCGAATGTGTAAGGAAAGAAAATAAAATAAAAAGGGCTGAGAAATACCTTACCCAGTGGGTATTTTGTTGTTTATATGTACTTTAAGTTGTTTTATTTTTATTTAAAAAAAAAATTTCGGCCCTGGCTGGTGTAGCTCAGTGAATTGATCACCAGCCTGCAAACCAAAGGGTCGCCAGTTCGATTCCCAGTCAGGGCACATGCCTGGGGTGCGGGCCAGGTCCCCGGTAGGGGGCGCACAAGAGGCAACCACACACTGATGTCTTTCTCCCTCTCTTTCTCCCTCTCTTCCCCTCTCTAAAAGCAAATAAATAAAATCTTTTAAATTTTTTTTACAAATATGTTTATTGATTTTAGAGAAAGAAGAAGAGAGAGAGAGAGAAACATCGATTGGTTGCCTCCCATTGATTGGGATCGAACCTGCAGCCTTTTGGTGTACGGACAACGCTCCAACCAACTGAGCCACCTGGCCAGGGCCAAGTTGTTTTATTTTTAAATCAGAGAGCAGTTTCTGGGTGACATATCATTACTCCTTTTTAAGAGTTACTTTAAATAGCAAAGGAGCCCTGGCTGGTGTAGCTCAGTGGATTGAGCGCGGGCTGGGAACCAGAGGGTCCCGGTTCTATTCCCAGTCAGGGCACATACCTGGGTTGCAGGCCAGCTCCCCAGTGAGGGTCACATGAGAGGCAAGCATACATTGCTGTTTCTCTCCCTCTCTTTCTCCCTCTCTTTCTCCCTCCCTTCCCCTCTCTCTAAAAATAAATAAATAAATCTTAAAAAAAAAAAAGCAAAGGAACCACCAGCCATGCATAGTACAGAGCAAACTGCTCTGAGATAAATCTTTTTGTTGAGCTGGAAAATACAGGGTCCAGCAGAAGTAATGCCTGCTTGAGTGTGCTTGGAATGGTAATAATACAGGTGCAATAATTTATCGTTTTAATTTGACCATTTCACCTAAAATGACATAGGGGGTGCTTGAGTGTGATAGTGTTATGTTACAGAATTACATGCTTATGATTTTGTAATAAAAGATCTTTTAATAGAGCCCGGCTGGTGTAGCTCAGTGGATTGAGCGCGGGCTGGGAACCAGAGGGTCCTGGTTCGATTCCCAGTCAGGGCACATGCCTGGGTTGCGGGCCAGGTCCCCAGAGAGGGCCATGTGAGAGGCAACCATACATTGCTCTTTCTCCCTCCCTTCTCCTCTCTCTGAAAAGAAATAAATAAAATCTTTAAAAAAAAAAAGATCTTTTAATAAAAAAGGGGCATTATTTGTGCCAGACCCTGTATTTCAGAACACTTAGCTAAAAAATAAAGCAGTTGCTTTGTTAGTACTTCCTCCGTGGCGTCCCAGAAACCGCACTGGAAATAACTCTGGGATGCTGTGAAGCCTCCCAAAGCTGAGGAGCTCTGATGCTGATGAACAAACCCCACTGGGCTTCTTGCGGAAACCTGCGGGTGTTTTCCGCTTCTGCTCGCTGGTCAGTCAGAGGGGCGGGGCTATGGCCCCGCCAGCGTTGAGTGACATGGTCCAGAATCCCGGCCCACCCACCGGTCGCTGGGCACAGGACTTGGGCACAGGACTTGGGCGTGTTACATTTTATTTTTTAATATGTTTGTTGATTTTATTTTTTTTAAGATTTTATTTATTTATTTTTTTAGACAGAAGGGAAGGGAGGGAGAAAGAGAGGCAGAGAAACATCAATGTGTGGTTGCCTCTCACGTGGCCCCCACCGGGGACCCTGCCCGCAACCCAGGCATGTGCCCCGACGGGGAATTGAACCGGGACCCTCTGGTTCCCAGCCTGCGCTCAATCCGCTGAGCCACACTAGCCAGGGCATGTTTGTTGATTTTAAAGAGAGAGGAAGGGAGAAAGAGAGGGAGAGAAACATGGATTGGTTGCCTCCCATGCACACCCCAACTGGGTACTGAATCTGCAACCTAGGTACGTTCTCGGACCAGGAATCCAGTCCCCAACCGTTTGGTGCACCGGAGGGCGCTACAATAGAGCCACACCAGCAAGAGCCGGCGAGTTACTCTTTAGTCCTATTTCCTCTCACAGGTGCCGGGCATTTGTGATACACTGAGACCAAAAGGGGACTTTCACTGCCCTTATCCACACTCTCATCGATCTCGTCAGCTCCCTGGATGTATCAGTTATCTGTTGCTGAGGAACAAATGACCCCAAACCCAGCTGCATAAAACAGTAAGTGGTTATGTTCTCCAGGTTTGAAGGGTCAGGAATCCAACAGGGCTGAGGTGGGGATTCTGGCAAATAAATGACGGTATTTTCTAGTTCTGTTCCTAGGACTTGGGCAAATGACCTAACCTCTTAGCCTCAGTTTCTACATTTGTAAAATGAGAATATCGATGCTTAGCTCATAAGATTTGGGGGAAATTATATGAAATGATGACAATAAGTTGACAAACAGTAAGCGTTGAAATGGGAACTATTATTTTAATCTTCTCTAGAAATTTCTGTGGTACTTATTACCAATACCACACACATTAGCCTTATTTATTTCTTTAAAAGATTTTATTTATTTATTTTTAGGCAGAATGGAAGGGAGGGAGAAAGAGAGGGAGAGAAACATCAATGTGTGGTTGCCTCTCACGTGGCCCCACTGGGGATCTGGCCTGCAACCCAGGCATGTGCCCTGACTGGGAATCGAACCGGCGACCCTTTGGTTCCCAGCTTTTAAATTATTATTTGTATTTATTTATTTTTAAAGATTTATTTTATTTTTATTTTATTATTATTTTTAAAATTATTTTATTGTTGTTCAATTACAGTTGTCTGCATCCTCTCCCCTCCCTCTATTTATTTTATTTTTTTAAGATTTTATTTATTTATTTTAGAGAGAGGGGAAGGGAGAAAGACAGAGAGGGAGAGAAACAGCAATGTGTGGTTGCCTCTCACATGGCCTTCACTGGGGACCTGGCCCGCAACCCAGGCATGTGCCCTGACGGGGAATTGAACCGGGACCCTCTGGTTCCCAGCCTGCGCTCAATCCACTGAGCTACACCAGCCAGGGCTATTTCATTTTATTTTTAGACAGAGGGGAAGGGAAGAGGAAAGACAGAGAAACATCAATGTGTGGTTGCCTCTCACATGCCGCCCCCACTGGGGACCTGGCCTGCAACGGCAGGCATGTGCCTTGATGGGGAATCAAAACAGCAACCCTTTGGTTGACTGGCTGGCGCTCAATCCACTGAGCCACACCAGCCAGGGATGTTTTTATTTTTTTTAATAAAAATAATTTTAGCCCTGGCTGGTGTGGCTTGGTAGATTGAATGCTGGCCTGCAAACCAAAAGGTTGCAGGTTCAATTCCCAGTTAGGGCACGTGGCTGGGTTGCAGGCTAATATTTCTCTGCCTTTTTTTCTCCCTCCCTTCCCCTCTCTCTAAAAATAAATAAATTTTTAAAAACATAAAAATAATTTAATTTTTTCCATCATCATTTATCCCCCATACCTTCTTCCACCTCCCTGAACCCCTGTACCCCGCACGACCACCACACTGTTGTCCGTGTTCATGCGTTTCTCTCGCTCTCTGTTTTTGGGTCAATCTCTCCAAATCCTGCCCTCCCAGAGCTGGCAGCCTGCTACTTTTAAATTATTTCAAGTATGCTGATTTGTCTCATAATCAAATCAGAAGCCTCCATGGAATGATGACAACTTAAAACTGTTTTTGTATCTCTCATAATTCCTATCTGAGCTTCTGGGCCCGGAGTGCGCAGAACTAAGTGCCCTGATGGATTGGTTTTTGGCAGCGGGAAAACCCTCCACTCTGGCATTTAGTAGCTGATAAACATTTCCACATGTTGAGTCATCGTGAACTGATGGTCTGGGCTTGGGGTTTAGCAGAAAAATGACCACATTACTGAAGCCACTTCCCAAATTATGACATTTAATGAGCCAAGGAAATTTAATTATTCTCCAAAGTGTACTTTCTGGTTTCAATTATAACTCATCGGCAGTTGTTGCCACTGTTACAAATGGAACTGGGCTCGAAACACTATGACTTTACTCATTTATTCATATTAATTAAGACTCTTCTCTGTGAAGCGTATTGAACTAAGCAAGTCTGATGCGAAGACACACATAGAACAGGACCCCTGCCCACACACGGCCTGCACCCTCTCCAGACAGCTAAGCTGTGGAAATAAACAATTATACTACGAGGCACTCTGCGACAAATATATGTATAATAAAACATGGTATAAAGTCAAAAAGAGCTTAAGAGGACCAAGAAATCAGGAGAGGATTCCTGGAAGAAGTGGAAGAATACACTGGGCTTTGAAGGGTGAGCAGGATTTGGGATTTCAATAGCTGGGGTTGGATAAAGAGCCATTTGAAGCTGCATGGTGTTAAGGAAGACAGATTAAAGAAGTCGAGGCGGAGAGGCACAGGGGCGGAGCAGGAGACACAGTTGGGAGCCAGGGTCAGGAGAGCCTTAAGTGCTAAGTTGTGAGTTTGGATTTTCTGTATCAGACAAGAGGGAGGTCTAACAAGTTTCCTAGTAGAAGAATCACGTGATGTTTGTTGTACCGATTGTGATGAGTTGGCGGTGATGTGCAGATAGGAAAAACTAGACACAACTGGATTAGCCCAGACGTGAGGAGAGAAAGGTGGGAATGAGGGGGTAGCACTGGAAACGCAGAGGGGACGGATAAGCAAGGGATTCCAAAGGGTTCGTGACCTATTTGGACATGGACATGTGGGGAGATATCAAAGCCTGTGTTGTCATGCATGATGAGTTGGGAGGTAGATGTGTGGATTTTCGTGTGCCTGGGTAGATGTTGGGTAGTGCTAGAAAGAAAGAAAAGAAAGAAAGAAAGGGAGGAAGGGAGGAAAGGGAGGGAGGGAGGGAAAGAAGAAAAGAAGGAAGGAAAGAAAGAAAGGAAGAAAGAAGAGAAGAAAGATGAGAGAAAGGAAGGAAGGAAGGAAGGAAAGGAAGGGTCAGAGTATGAGCTAACACTTGAGCAGAGGCGCAAGCCAAGCGGAGGTCTTGGCGCAGGGTCTGCGCATTTTGATTAGGTCACAAATGGCTCAGAAACAGGGAGTGTGTCCTGCTCATTTCCTCTCCCTCAAAACATCTCCTGCTCTGTCTTGCACCAAGTAGTTTCTCAGTAAATACCAGAGGAATGGTAATTTGAATAAAAAATTAAAAAAACGCCAACCTAAGGGTCCAGGTTCGATTCCCAGTTGGGGCACATGCCTGGGTTGTGGTACAGGTCCCTAATGAGGGCCATGTGAGAGGCAACCATACATTGCTCTTTCTCCCTCCCTTCTCCTCTCTCTGAAAATAAATAAAAATGAAATCTTTAAAAAAAAAACAAAAAAACCCAACCTATTGACATATGGACTGTTACACTGGACTAGAGAAAACACTTGTTGCACAGAGACTTTCTTTTTTAAAAAAGATTTTATTTATTTATTTTTTAGAGAGCAAGGAAGGGAGGGAGAAAGGGAGGGAGAGAAACATCAGTGTGTGGTTGCCTCTCGCCCGCCCCCAATTGCGGATCCAGCCAGCAGCCCAGGCATGTGCCCTTACTGGGAATCGAACCAGCAGCCCTTTGCTTCACAGGCCGGTGCGCAGTCCACTGAGCCACACCAGCCAGGGCAGAATTTTGTACATTTTAATACCTATAAATTCCATGAAAATGTTCTGCCTTTCTTATAAAAATAATTATTTCAATCAGGCAATGTACTTCCCAGCTTTAAAAATCAGATACTATAAATAGGTCACACACAGCACACCGTGCAAAATCTTCCTCCCCTGCCCAGCTTCCACCCTCACTCCTCTTTCACACACACGCACACAGACAGATACACAGACAACTGCTACTACTAGCATCTTGGATCCTCCGGACTTCGTGTACATACAGGTGAGTACAGATGTGTTTTCTTATCCCCCCCCCTTTTACGCAAATAGTCCATCTTGCGCTTTGCTGTTTAAAATTTCATCACGTATCTCAGAGGTCCTTCCACATCAGCCCGTAGAGGGCTTTGCATTTTCTCACTAGTGCCGAGCGTTCCTTGAAGGGAGGGCAAGGATTCATCCAAAGAGTTGCCCATTGATGGTCAACCAGGATTCTCATCTTCCGTTGTTAAAACAGGGCTTTGGTAAATAACCTGGCAAACCGGGAACACGTGTCCTCTTACACATATGAGAGTACAGCTATAGAAGGAACCCCTACGAGAAAAATGGCCAGATCAAAGGGTGAATTAAATTGTAATTTTTTTTTTTAAGATTTTTATTTACTTATTTTCAGAGAGAGGAGAAAGGAGGGAGAAAGAGCAATGTATGGTTGCCTCTCACATGGCCCCCACTGGGGCCCCGGCCCACAACCCAGGCATGTGCCCCGACAGGGAATCGAACCGGGACCCTCTGGCTCCCAGCCCGCGCTCAATCCACTGAGCCACACCAGCCGGGCGAATTAACTTGTAATTTTTATAGATGCAGCAAAGTTGTCTTCACTAGGGGTTGTTCCACTGAACTGTGCCACCAGCAATCAGTGAGAAGAACATTTATTTCCTTTTTCTTTCATTCATTACATAAATTTGTATTGAGTCTCTACAGCTTCTTAGGCACCACGAGAAATACTAGGGAGAGAAATCAAGTAAGACATGGTTTCCGCCCCAGAGGAGCTAACAATCTGGGGCAGTGGTTCTCAACTGGGGCAGTTTTCCTCCCCAGGGATGCCTGGCAATGTCTGAAGACACAGCAAACTCGTATCTGGTCCAGAGCATCACGGTGCCAAAACTGAGAAGCCGTGTCTAGTGGGAGGGACAAAGATTCAACAGGGAGAGCTAGGAGGCTGCGGTGGTGATCCAGGTCAGACGTGACAAGAGCGTCCACCAGAGTGGGGGTGGAAGATGGGGGTCGGGCTCCAAACACAGAGAGAAGGTGGGGGAGGAAGGTTGTGGGAGGGGGGAGCTCAGGAGGAGGCTTCCAGGATGATTCTGGGGTTTCGGATATGTCAGCAGTAGGGTGGGCAGGGAAGGCATTCTCTAAAGTAGTGAAGGCAGGAGGAGAGCAGATTGGGTGAGGGGTGCGAAGTGTTGATAGATGTGCTGATTTTAAGTCTCTGAGCAGGTGACTAATGAGACCTGTAGTTCAGCAGGAAGCCCAGGCAGCTGCCCTTTCAAGCCCTGGGACAGGATCCATGGAACTTTTCATAAGGAGCAGATGGCTCATCTCTTTCTCTCTTTCTTTCTTTTTTTTTTTTTTTTTTTAAAGATTTTATTTATTTATTTTCAGATAGAGGAGAAGGGAGGGAGAAAGAGCAATGTACGGTTGCCTCTCACATGGCCCTCATTGGGGGCCTGGCACGCAACCCAGGCATGTGCCCCGACTGGGAATCGAACGGGGACCCTCTGGTTCCCAGCCTGCGCTCAATCCACTGAGCTACACCAGCCGGATCTCTCTTTCTTTTTTAAAAAAGATTTCATTGTATTTATTTTTACAGAGAGGGGAAGGAAGGGAGAAAGCTAGGGAGAGAAACATTGCTGGAAGAAACATCGATCAGTCACCTCTCACCCATGGCCCGACTGGGCGCTGGAAGTTTGAGTAGGAAACACCCTGAGGGGTGCACCCTGGTGCCTTTTGGGGGAAGCCAACGATGCAGTTTCAAGCCATGTTAGAAGCCCACAGAGCCAGGATGAGGTTTTCTTATGTTTGCATGACTTTTGCCTTTCCTGGACCTCACGGCTAATCCCTTTAAGTCTCGTCACTTCATTCTGCGGTCCTACTTACCTGACAAACAAGGTGAGATCACCAACATGGAAGGTGCAAGGGCACGCCTGGCACACCTGCACGGGAGCACGGTGTTTGCCACGCCACTCACCCAGTGAGTGAGACAGCAAGGGGGTGACTGCAAGGAGGGAACGGGGGCAACTGCCAGGTAGTAACAGGATGACAGGCAGCACAGGTGTCTGCAGAAGCTCAGGCTGAAGCTGTGTCACAGGAGAGGCAGGCACACCTGCTCAGCAGGGAGGACACGAGGCTGGAGGGCACCTTTGGCCGGCGTAGTGGGGCTTCTCCCACAAAAAGCTATTGCTATCCATTCAGGCTTCTCTAGGGCTGAGTCCGAACACTGAGCCTGCCAGTCCTGGCTCGTCCCTACGCTCAACGGGACGGTTGAGCCATGCAGGCCACTCGGACATCAGGATGGCGCTGACCGACAGTGCAGAGTGGACTTGGGATATGGGGGACGTTCCGAGAGAACCGGGAGATCTACCGGGACACCCACAGGTAATCCATAATTCATTTGGAAAGTTCAAAATTTACAAGCAACTGAAGTTTGGGGTGATTTTAAAATATTTTATTATAAAAATAACTTATGCTTGCTCTAGCTAGTGTAGCTTCTGTTTTAACATGAAGGGGAAGGAGATACAAAATTAAATATATATATATTTTTTTTATTTATTTTTTTTTAATTAATTTTTTTTTGTTTAATTACAGTTATTTGCAGCCTCTCCCCTCCCCCTCCCTTCCCCTCCCGTCCCACCCTTAAATATTTTTATTAAAATAATTTATATTGAAATGGCTGAAAGGAAATAAATCAACATGTTAATAGGAGTTATTTCTGATGGGGGATTATGGGCAATTTTGTTTTATATTTTGTTTAGTTTATTGATAAATTCCCTACGATTAGTAGGTATTTCTTGTTTTTCTATTAAAATTTAAGTTTATTGTCTTTTTCCTTATAAAGGTAACACGTGCCCTGTCTGGGTGGGATGTCCCAATGTGCCAAGGTTGCGGGTTTGACGTCCAGTCAGGGCTCACACAAGAAGCAACCAATGAATGCATCAAGAAGGGGAACAACAAAGCAGCGTTTTTCTCCCTCCCTCAGTCTTTCTGAAATCAATAAATGAAGAAACAAAACAACACTCATCTTCATCATGAAGCCCCCCTAAGATACCCCAGTTTACTCTGAAAGGAGCCCAATGGACTAGACTATTTCTTACACACCTTCATAGCTTTCACGTCATATAGTAGTATACTCCTATGCTATACGACACAGACAATCTCATCAACTGCATGAGAAGCTCCCCGAGGCCAGAGACGGAATCTTCTACCTGAATGTGCACGTCTGTGTTAAACGAATAAACTGGAGAGACGGCTCCACCCCAGCAAAGGAGTTTGGGGCCAGGTGTGTGCATCCTTGGGCACCTTGGCAACCAAGATAATGCGACCATTAAATGGAGTAGGGACAGTGCGAGGCCAGAGAAATGACAAAGGGAGCTAAAATAATTGAGAAGAAATTAAGGATTGTAGTCCCTTTGAAAAAAGATGAAGGGAAAGTCCTTTTTGCCTGCAAAAAGAAAAAAAAATCCTCCTACTTTTACCAAGAAACAGTACAAATGGGGAAAAAAGAAACCCCAAACCTTTATGGCCTTACGAAATACTTGTGCTCTGCTCTTATGAAAAAGGAAAAATAGTCTCAGCTGTCCTTGGCCATGTCGCTAATGAAGTTTATTAACATACAAAAAAATCTCACCAGCTTCTGAATGGCACTGAGTGTTGAGATGCTGCAAAGCTATTTGATCTATTGTCAAGTACAGGGGAGACGAAGCCACCGGGCCAGAGATGGACAGGCCAGGAACTGGGAGAAGAGGGGACAGCACAGCCGATGCACGGAGTCAGCAACCCAGAGGCAGCATGGAGCTGGTTCTTGGGCTAAGTTTCTAGAACAGAATGAAGAAGAGATCTCCAGTGGGTGATAAACTCTGGTGAGGTTCCGAGTCCTGCATCCAGGAGGACGCCCAGGGGAGAGAAGGCTCAGCTGCTTTGTCTTCTTCCCCTGGAGTGCTGAGTTAGCAGACATCTGCAATCCTTTCCTTTATGCCACGTGGTGTGAGGAGGCCACTCCAGGTCTGGTCCCTGCTGGGATGAGCTGGGACAGACAGAAGCAAGGCTGCCGAGAGCCACAGCCTCTCTGCCCAGGGCCCAGCCTCTAGGATGCCAGAAGCTGCTCCCAACCGGAGTCAGGAGGGTGGCAAGCACGACCCTTCAGTTTTATAGCAATAACAAATGACCAGTCTTCAGGTCAGAAATACAGAGAGCTGCTCCCCCAGCTGGGGGCTCAGGCAGCCTCTCGGCCGTTATTAAAGTGCTGTGTAAGGCCTGGCTGCTGGCTGGCTCAACGCACCGCCATTCAGAGTGATGAGAATCCCTGACCGAGGCAGGGCCCTGAGGAGAGGTGTGAAGGCAGAAAGGAGAACCACAGCACTTCTTCCATGGGGCTGTTAGGGAGGGTGATTAGCCAGAGAAATGCTCAGAGAGATCTCTGGGAAGCGGGGTACACTTCCACCGAGCACCATGCCGTTAGCCAAAGAATTGCTGACCCCCTTCTCCAATCACAGGGAATCCTTATGGTGACTTTGGCTCCTTATCCGAACACAGTTTTAAAGAATTTAAACTGCCCTGGCTGGCTGGCTCAGTTGGTTGGAACGTCATCCCGTACACCAAAAGGTTGGAGGTTCGATTCTGGTCAGGGCACGTACCTAGGTTGTGGGTACAATCCCTGATTGGGGTGGGTACAGGAAGCAGCCAATCCATGTTTCTTTCTTTCTCTCTCTCTCCCTTCCTCTCTAAAATCAGTAAACATATCCTTGGGTGAGGATTAAAAAATAAATATAAATAAAACAATTTAAGCTTTCTGCCACTGTCTCTTTCAATAAATGATCTCTGTTTTCCTTCAGCCTGTCCATCCTTTTGGATTCTCCCAGGTGTCACTTCGGAATATTCTCCCTTGCAGAATATGCAACACGGACGCGCTTCCCATGACACGTGAAGGTGGTAGAATGGGAGCCACAGGTTCCAGGAGGCTGGGAAGGAAGGAGAGCTGGGACAGAGCCAAAGGGTTGCTGAAAAAGAAGGAGACATACAGATAAGTAGTGGGACCAGCATCGGTGGCGCAAAAGGGGACACTTTGCCCTGCTGGGTTACTCTGTTTATTTTGGTTTTGGAGCATCAATCTGTCCACCAAAAGGTTGCGGGTTCGATCCATGGTGGGGTGCATAAGGGAGGCAACTGACTGATGTTTCTTTCTCTCTCTCTTTTTTTTAAAAGATTTTATTTATTTTTATTTTTAGAGAGAGGAAAAGGGAGGGAGAAAGAGCAATGTATGGTTGCCTCTCATATGGCCCTCACTGGGGACCTGGCCTGCAACCCAGGCATGTGCCCCGACTGGGAATCAAACCGGGACCTTTTGGTTCCCAGCCCGTACTCAATCCACTGAGCTACACCAGCCAGGCTGATGTTTCTCTTTCTTTCAAATCAGTGAACATATTCTTGAGTGAGGATTAAAAATAATAATAATAATAATAATAATAGTAATAATAATAAAGGGGGAGTCAAAGGTAAAACTAAAATAAAATAGGAAAAACTAGGAGAAAAAAGATAAAAGCACTCTTGACAAACTAAAATACAATTGTTTGAAATTGTTTCTCCTTTTTTACCCATGATGCCGAGATAGTCTCTGTCTTATTTTCGTGTTCAGGCAGAAATCTATGGTATGAATGTGCCCAGGAAAGAAAACAGAAGTGGAAGAAAAGCAAACCTTTGGAATCATCTGTATTTTATTTTTAAATAAGCTGGCCAGCAGCACTTCAGCACGTCTCAGTAATAAACAGTGAGTAATACGTAGTAAAGTAGAAGGACAGAGTTTGAAAAGGGTTTGAATCTGGTTCTTTTCATAAAAATATCCGCTTCATTCATCAATCTGTATTTAGCACCTAGCACAATGCCTATTTTTACTTAATGATTAAACCAACTAAAAGTAATTTTCTACATATTTTTCTGATTGAGGGAATCTAAAATATATTTTCTGTCATGAAAACTTTAGCTGTTATTGATTTTAAAAAATAATGTCATTCTGAATATCTTACGGTTTATGCCATCGCTCAATTACATCAGCATTATATAATTATATAATCAAATTAATCATTTCATTGCTGCATATTAGGGCAATCCTTCTCCAAAACTCTAATCTGGTTGAGAAAAAAAGACAACCCCAATTACAGTAAAAGATTTAAGTAGAACTTCAAAATAAATAATAGAAAGATGACCCAAGGAAGTGCTTGGTAAGGGAATCATACAAACTGCAATTCCTCAGGTCAGAGCACCTGGAGAGATAACCCCGAGGTAGGGTGTTCCAGGAAAGCTTTACGAGGGCAGTGAGTTTTGAGGAGGCTGTGGACAGAGAGGCTGAGCTGCAAGTCTTTCCAGGCAATTCAAGGGAGTGATCACAGGCAGAAGGCAAGGAGCTCCGGGGATGCGGGTGTGTGACCCAGCTGGGCAGGTGCAAAGCAGGCATTGGTCCGGTGGGGGGTGGGGGGTGAAGACTGGGAAGAAGGCTCAAAAGGCAGGTTGAAGCCAAACTGTGGCAAGCCTTGAACAAAGAGAACCTATTGGAGTTGGGACTTTCGCTTGTGCTCAGGGAGTGCCGCTGACTTGTGAGCCAGTGAGTGGCAAGACGATTTAAAGTTGAAGAGCATTAATCGGGCTCTATTTTTAAGGCAAAACCCATAGAACACAGGGGACATTTATTTATTTATTTTATTTTTTATTTTTTAAAATATATTTTATTGACTATGCTATTACAGTGTCTCATTTTCCCCCCTTTATTCCCCTCCACTCTGCATCCCCCCTCAAACCCCCTTTCCCCCCCATTAGATCATGTCCATGGGTCGTACTTATAAGTTCTTTGGCTTCTCCATTTCCTATACTGTTCTTAACCTCCCCTGTCTGTTTTGTACCTACCATTTATACTACTTATTCTCTGTACCTTTTCCCCCTTTCCCCCACTGATAACCCTCCATGTGATCTCCATTTCTGTGATTCTCTTTCTGTTCTAGTTGTTTGCTTAGTTTGTTTTTGTTTTTTTTAGGTTCGGTTGTTGATAGTTATAAGTTTGTTGTCATTTTATTGTTCATAGTTTTTTATCTTCTTCTTTTCCTTAGGTTAGTCCCTTTAACATTTCATATAATAAGGGCTTGGTGATGATGAGCTCCTTGAAATTGACCTTATCTGGGAAGCACTTTATGTGCCCTTTTATTCTAAATGATAGCTTTGCTGGATAGAGTAATCTTGGATGTAGGTCCTTGCCTTTCATGACTTGGAATACTTCTTTCTAGCCCCTTCTTGCCTGCAAGGTTTCTTCTGAGAAATCAGCTGACAGTCTTATGGGAATTCCTTTGTAGGTAACTGTCTCCTTTTCTCTTGCTCCTTTTAAGATTCTCTCCTTATCTTTAATCTTTGGTAATGTAATTATGATGTGCCTTGGTGTGTGCTTCCTTGGGTCCAACTTCTTTTGGACTCTCGGAGCTTCCTGGACTTCCTGGAAGTCCCATAGGTTCCCAAGCCTCTCCTCATATTTTTGAATTCTTGTTTCTTCATTCTGTTCTGGTTGAATGTTTATTTCTTCCTTCTGGTCCACACTGTTTATTTGAGTCCCTATTTCCTTCCCTTCACTGTTGGTTCCCTGTACATTTTCCTTTAATTCACTTTTCATAGCCTTCACTTTTTCCTCTAATTTGTGACCTTACTCAACCATTTCTGTGAGCATCCTGATTAACAGTGTTTTGAATTGTGCATCTGTTAGGTTGGCTATCTTTTTGTTGCTTAGTTGTATTTTTTCTAGAGTTTTTATCTGTTTTTTCAGTTGGGCCATTTTTTTTTTTTGTCTCAGCGGGGCTGTTATGTAGTAAGGGGCAGAGCCTTAGGTTTCACTATGGTTATGTTGTGATGCTGTATGTGGTGGAGGGTCCGAGAGGGAGCAGGGCCGCTTGCTCTGCTCTCTGCCGGCTTTCAGTCACTTCCCTCGCTACCCACAAGCAAAGTGAGCCTGTCTGTGCTGATTCCCTGGTGGGTGGTTTGTGTACATTCTAGGACCCTGTGGGTCTCTCCAATGGACTCTCCTGTGAGGCTAGGAGTTTCTCCCACTGCCTCAATCCCCACAGGATTTTACAATGAGAGGTTTGAGGCTTTATTTCCCCACTCGAGCTCTGGGTTGCGGGTCTGTCTTGCCCCCCAGTTGTTCCTCCCGGTTTAAATGCACACGAATGTGGGACCCCCGCTTGCCAGCTGCTACCTCGCCACAGGGGCTGTGTAGTTCAAGTCCTTCCTGTCACCGGAGAGGTGGAGAAAGTAAGAGCCTTTCCTGAGAGTGGACCCAAGTTTCCTGACTGCTAATCTAACTCACTTTCCATAACTTCTAAAGTTTTAAGTTAGCCCGCCCACAGCCCTCTTTGGCACATTCTGGAACGAGGTTCTCTCATGAGAAAAGAGGGGTGTGAGAGAGTGTGTCAGGAGCATGTGAGGTGCTCACGCCCCAGCTATCCGCAGGCAACTGAGGCGAGAGGAAGCAGTGCTCCCACAGTCCACTGTGCCCGCTCCAGGCCAATTCTGGGTCTGAAAGGAGGGTCAACAGGTCAGGCTGGAGGCCGGCGGAGAGGAGGGGCCGCGGGCCCAGACGGGAGAGCTGCGGAGTCCGAGAGCGAGCATGGGGGAGGGACGAGACTTGCATTGCCTCCCAGGTGCAGCGCTTCCAGAAGGCGCTACACGTCTCTGTGTCTCGTGCCTTCCAAGGCTGGTCAATCAGGCCGTGAGTGCTTGTGGCCGATCCTTTGGGCCGTGCTCTGTCCTCAGCCTTTTCAGAGAGACAGTGTTGTGAGAGGGGTTGCTGGGTGTAAGGGCAGCTTGTGCTGGCAGGGGCTGGTTCTGCGTCTGTGTCCAGGACAGGGACCCCTGTGGCCTGGACCGCAGGCCGCACCTCTTTGTCAAGGGGCTCCTCAGGCTCCTGTGACCAGCGGCTCGACTCTCACTGCCACCTTGACATGGTCAGAAAAAGCCAGGGGGAGCTGCAGGAGCAATCTGACCGCCTCGCCACCCAGTGGTACTGTATCTGAGGATCACGCAGTGGCCTTGGGTCTCTACCCCTGTGTGAAGGAGCCACTTCATGACTTAATGCCCAGTGATGAGGTGTCTTGGTCAACAGCGTTCCACAGAATGCCCAAGGACGGCTCAGGCAGCTAAAACGCAGTGTCCCCAAGGAATCAGCCTGAAGGAGGGCAATGCTGGGTTCAGTTTACCACTGCCCCCTGGTCCCCCAGCAAGTCCTGGGCCAGGAGATGGCCCTGTGGCCTCCGAACAGCACAGGTTCTACCTTCCAGCTGCCTCATTTCCTCCAGGACACCCTATAAACCTTGGGACATCAAAACGGTCCTGTGGTTTGTGTTTGAAGAACTTAAAAGTCTTACTCGTTTATGTGGGGGTCCAAAGAAACCTACGTACCGCAGGACTCCAAGGGTTTATGGCAGTCTGGCTTCCTTCCAAGAATGGGCGGGGCCTCTGCTTTTGATTTTGTTAGAGCTCCGCACTCAAGGCCTGCCTCTGCCTGCCAGCCTAGTTAACCAGGGAGCTGCATCCCGTTGCACGTCTTCCACCCAGGACTTTTCACTTTCCCGTTTACACTGAGGGTCTGTGGAGCGAAGGCAAAGTCAACGTGAATAGCCCGTCTACCGCGTCTGGGATTTCACAGGCCTGAATACGGTAGCCATCTGGCCAGAACCATTTAATTCAATAAATGCTCAAACAGTTAAAAGAAAAAAAAAGTGCCTAGTTTCTCATATTATCCATCGTAGCTGAAATTACTGCATATTTTGCAAAGAAATATACAGTTGACCCTTGAACAACCCTTGGGGGCTAGGGGTGTCCACCCCCTGCCAGTCAAAAATCCAAGTATAACTTCTGACTTCTCCCAAATCTAACTGCTGATAGCCTACCATTGACTGGGAGCCTTGCCTATGACAACACAGTCGATTAACACATTTTGTATGTTATATGTATTATATACTCTATTCTTATAATAAAGTAAGCTAGAGAAAAGACAATGTTATTAAGCAAATAATAAGGAAAAGAAAATACGTTTATAGTACTGTATATATTTATTGAAAAAAATGAGTGTATAAGTAGACCTGTGCTGTTCAAACCTGTGTCGTTCCAGGGTCAAGTGTATAAATATATATATTTTTAAAGTTTTTATTTATTTATTTCTAGACAGGGGAAGGGAGAGAGAGAAACATCAATGTGTGGTTGCCACTCATGCGTCCCCCATTGGGGGCCTAGCCTGCAATCAGGCATGTGCTCTGACCAGGAATCGAACTGGTGACTCTTTGGTTCACAGGCCAGTGCTCAATCCACTGAGCCCTCCAGCCAAGGCAAGTGTATAAATATTTTTGGAACATTAATTAATAAGTAAAACTGATTAGCTAAACTAATGATTGTGTGTTCTTAAATTTTTATTTTAAAATTTTATTCATTTTTTTTAGAGAGAGAAAGGGAGGGGGAGAGAGAAAAACATTGATTTGTTGTTCCAGTTATTGATGCATGCATTGGTTGTTTCTTGTATGTGCCCTGATTGGGATTGAACCCACAACCTTGGCATATTGGGACAAAATCTCCAACCAGTTGAGTTACCCGGCCAGGGCCTTGTTTTTAATTTTAAAAATATTTTATTATATAAAGTTATACCCCAAACTGTGCTTTATTAATTATTTCCTATACAGTGCTACATACTTTAACCTGAGGACCTTTGTAAAAGCAGTGACTTTCAGAAATCCTGGGAAGAACTCGACCAGCTATAAGCTATTTAAATTCTGCGTACAGCAGCTGTCTGAGGGTGGCCAGCATCATGCAAACAGCAGATGTTGAAATAAGAGACGGGAGCTTAACATACAGAGGGCTACCTGTTTCATTCACTGATACACTAAAAGTCCATCTCCACTTTATTTATTTTTTTGCTCTTACACACTTCATTTGTTTTATTAGTAAGGAAAGCCCTGAAAAAGGTGGCTTCCCCTGGTCCTCAGACTGGGACCCATCTTCATCCTGACTGATAGGCAAGTAACTGTTGGAAAGTCTCCTCATCGGATGTGACTACACACAGCCAATCATGAAAACTGTTCTTCTTAAGGTATTTCTTGGTGAGATATTTTCAATATCTTCTAGAGAACTGTTTCTCGAAAACCACTGTGATTTTATTCTTTTCTTTTCTTTTAGACAGGGAGAAGGGAGGGAGAAAGAGAGGGAGAGAAGCATCAATGTGTGGTTGCCTCTTGCTCACCCCACTGGGGACCTGGCCCACAACTCAGGCATGTGCCCTGACCGGGAATCAAACCAGCAACCCTTTGGTTCGTAGGGCAGTGCTCAGTCCACTGAGCCATGCCAGCCAGGGCTGTGATTTTATTCTTGATTCATTCAGTGTGAATGATATTCCCAAGACTTCCAGTTTCCCATTGACTTTAACCTTCTCCCTAGAAACGATTTAAAGTTTCCAGAGTCAAAAATTTCATCTTCCACAGGATAAGAGGATGAAGCTGTCCTCTTAGCTCCTTTACCATCTTGAAGGGGGTCCGTGTGGCCAGAGAGCTTATTATGTGCTTTTTCAAATAGAAACCATTTATTTAGAAGAGGCTATGGAGCTGAAGGATGTAAATATGAAAGAGAATTTCTTCTTAGCAATTTTCCCCCCAGCATTCAGAATCTTTTTTTTTTTGTTTGTTTCTAAAGGAAGGGAGGGAGAAAGAAAGGGAGAGAAATATCAATGTGTGGTTGCCTCTCACGTGCCCCCTACTGGGGATCTGGCCTGCAACCTAGTCATGTGCCCTGACTGGGAATCGAACTGGTGACCCCCTGGGTCTCAGGCCCCTGCTCAATCCACTGGGCCACACCAGCCAGGGCCAGAATCTTTTTAATGAGAAGGCAGGATCTGGGGTTAGTTTTTGTCACCACGGCTGGCCCACGCCTCTGGTGCACTGGAACTCCTGACCCTTGGAGGGCACACCGGGTTTGGGTCTCTGGGAACATACCCAGATGCCTGTACACGTCTCCACCTTTGAGGACCTCAGAGCAGGACGGTGCCACCACCCTTGAGGGAGCCCAGGACAAGCTGGCCTGTGGCCATGAGGAGTCCACCCTGGCAGCTGCTCCCATGCACTGCACACACCTTGAGGCTGGGCACCTCCTTCACACGCACATCACGGGTTAGCACCCCTACAGCCACAGAGGGTTTGCCCTCCCGGCCAGGGAGCTTCATCTTGTGGGTCGTCAGGGAAAGGGACAGAGGCAGCAGGTGGGTGTGACTCATGAACGACCTCTTCAGCACCACTGGGCTGAAGGTGGAGTTGTTTCCTAGAGCCAGAAACCTCTGCAGCGTGACCATCAGCCTTAGGTGCACGTCCTGGCTGTTGGGCTACGTCCTTGTGGAGGCGGGTGTCCTCTCCCTGATGGTGCCTCCTGCTGCACCAGGTCCAGAAAGAGCCACTTGGTACTTTCAAGGTCAGCTGAGGTTAACGGCAGTGGAGAGAGGAAGGGAAGAGGGTAGGAGGTGTGTATGTTTTTAGGGAAGATGACACAGGAATGCATAGAAGGTGAAGGAACTGGCAGGCTGGAAAACACCGGGGGTGGGAGAACCACTTGGAAGCAACGGAAGAAAGGAAGGGGGGTGGGGCGAGTGTCCGACAGGCAGGTACAAGGTCAGTAATCTGGATTCCAGGAGATTAGCTTGAAAGCACATCCAGAAAATAAAGCTGGGGCAGTTAAGTCCCCGGGGGGAGGGCAGGGGAAAGGCAGGGCAAATGTTCAAGGTAGGGTCAAAGGTCCAGGTTATCAATTCCAATGGAGGCTCCAGTTAGAACTCAAAATCAGGGAACACATGGCCACCCTTTCCCCACACCCAGACACGAGGCTCATTGGCTCCTCAGACAGGGATGGGGTCCAGGCTCTGGGCGGAAGCTGGGGTGAGTGGGGAGCCCCCTGGGGGAAGCAACCAAGCAAGAACCGCAGACACTGAACCAGAGGTGGAGGTGGACAGAAAGAAATAGGTCTGAAGTTGATGTGCTTGTCATTGAGAACGGACCTTCAGAAGAAAAAGGTCCAGGAGGCAAATCACCAGGAAGAGACAGGGAGATACCCAGGCCACCACCAGGGGGCACTTCCAGTTCCAACACAGCTTTGTTGATTCACAGCAGGGATTTTGAATGGGTGGGCCGAGACACGCTCTTCGGCCTTAACACTTTTTAAAGCACACAGTACCTGACTATTTAGTAAGGCGCACTGACCTCTTTTCCCTTAGATTGTCAAACAAAAAAATTACACCAGCCACAGGGCAGAAGCCATCTGATGTGCATGCCCTGCACCATAAATATGTGGGTCATATAATAGGGTGGCATCTTATTGGTCACCTCGTGTAATAATTTTGTGTTTGGTTGGTTAATTCTTGGTACCAGAAATGCTTATATGCAAGAATAAGCACCTGATTTTGTAAAAGTCACTTTGGAGCAAAAAAGGGTAGGTAATTACTATTATTATTTTTTTGTAAATCAGTGAAAATTATACCTATTTTTTGTCAGATTAGCAAAAAAGATGTTTTTTGGTGTGCCTCAGGATGTTAGTAATTAGTTTATGTGGCCCACGAGAGGAAAAAGGCTGAAAATCGCTGATGGGCAGGATTGGGCAGTGGTGCGGAGGAGGGAAGAGGGCAGTCCAGTAGCTTTCAAGTGGAGGTGGGGGGGGGAGGGCGTTCACATGCAGTAGAACAGAGTAACCAAGACGTCTTAGTTTTCTGCTTTCTGGTATTGTTGACGTTCTAGGCACTATCTGGAAGCTGGCCAGTAATGACAATTAAGTGGCCAGGTAAAAAAGGTGAAACAATGATAAAAGATAAAGTCAAGAAGGCGAAGCCGGATGGAGAACCAGGGAAAAGAAGGTGGGGAAGGAACAGTCAGGATGTAATGGGTTAGAAACAATGTGGAATGTAAAGGAGAGCGATAACCCTTCAATAAGAAAGTGTGGAAAGTCGAACTGACCCGTGAGGAAATGAAGGACAAGGAAAAAAGTCTAGAAAACATCTAATTCAGGTTATGGGATGAATTCCACAGGGGCCAGTCACCCTTCTTACCTCTGGTCTATTAACAGGATATCTACCTGGTAGCTGTGCTTTCTAAACACACCAAAATGTAGCCTTTGCTCTTTGGATGTATGCTTTTGTCAAAGATGAAAATAGATAGTACAGTTCGAAGCTGCATTTTAAATCATTAAGTAGTTCCAGGTAATGAACAAAATTGTAGAACTTTTGGGCTGTTTCTCTGGGGGAGGGCAGAGCGTCTTAAAAGATAAAGGTATTTTGAGATTAGTTGATTCATAAAAGATACACTTACATATACATTTTCTTTAAGAAGTTGAATTTTTGAAAATTACTGCCTTATAAAAACAGAACAGTTTATTGAAACTACCAGAGTAACAGGATGGAGAGGTGGGAGGCAAGTACCCATACTTCCCGCTCCAAATCTATCACAAAATGCCCATCCTGCTTGTCGTTCTCTGCAGACTTCACACTGACTAAAGGCAGAAGAGGACCTTTGGTTTCACTGCCACACCCTTTGTGGCTGTACCTGTCACGCAGTAAGTACTCCATTAACTTGGGGCAATCCTGCCTGAGAGGTGGAATCCAGAACCCACCCAGGCCCTTTGAGACTTTAGAATGCACTTGCTAAATATTGGGTTTGTTTTTGCTATAAAGTAAAAGACACATTTCTCATTTTCACCAATAACTTTATTGATTTGGCTACTTTGAGGACATCGGTTGTCTCCCGCGTGTTAGAACACTGATTATTCTCAATTAATGTCTTGAGTTGACTGTTATCAATCTCAACTGGTCTACCCAACCGTGTTGCGTCGTTTGGTGCGAAATTTCCAGCAAACCATTTTTGACACGTTTGATCAGTCACAGCACCTTCTCCACACACAGCGCAAACCTTTATTTTTTTTTTGCATTTCAGTCGCGTTACCTTTCTTGAAATAATAAAGCATAATATGCTGAAAATGTTGTGTATTTTCTTCCATCTTCAATATTAAAATAGCTTCACAAAAATTCACCAACTTTGATAAATTAAAAAAAAAATGCATGCTGTATAACAGCTGTCACAATTCAACCTAACAAAATTGTTTCTAAGTTAAAGACAACTAATAGCTCCTATAGTCATCTTACAGAAAACAAACTTTTTGGTCAATGTGATGATATGTAAGTGCAGTGACCACTGCAAATAATGTGGGCATTCAATTAGTTTTTCCAAATTTCTGGTCTGCTTTGGAGGTGATTCTTTTATTTTCTTCAGGCTTAGCAAAATTCTAACACTGTAGAATGGAACATTTCTAAAGTAGACCCCTCAACACCCACCCTTCTGCTACAGTATTCTCTCAGCCTAAGGCGCGCCTGTCCCTACCCCCAGCAGAAGACACTCCTCAGACTAGCTCCCTTGTCCCATCCCCCAACTTTCTCAGTACACAGCCCGCACCCTTCCAGGCAGCCAGTGTATCTCCGAGCTCCAAGCTCGGCTTCTCTAGGGCGGTCACAGGAACCGATTCCTAGGGGGAGAGGGGGTTGTGGTGGGAGGGATCGCTCTCCCGCACGTGGGCTGATTGGTGCCTCCCCTACCCCACCCTTCCCGCTGCGCTCCAGCTACCATCCCACTCGGTTCCAGCTCTACCAGCCTCGCCGCCTTCTTCTCTCGGAGAAAAGAGCCACTTTAGAGCTCCTTAGTGCTTCTCGGATGGAATAAAAGTGTTCAGGAACAAGTGGAAACCAGTTAATTTCTCGAGGCCTTTGATTTGTGCGGCGCCCCGTCCGCTCGTTCTCCGGTGCTACCCTCCGCACCAATAATAACCGAACTCCCACACGTGCGTCTTTCTGCATCTGGCCCCAACGGAAAGCATCACGCCGCGGGCCCTTTAAAAGGATGCGACCACTAAGGCCAAGTGGGGGGTGGGTGGGAGACCGTCATTGTCCTCACTCCTGAAAGTCATTCAACTCCTCAGTCCCAAACACCTGGGAAACGGAATGGTTCTCCGAGCCGCTCCTGGGGTGCCCCTCACTCACGTCCAGTCACACTGCGTTCTTGGGGCGCTCAGTCGCTCTCCCCTCCCCCTCTCTTCCAGTGCAGCTGTCCCGGCCGCGCTGGGGGCGGGGTTGTTGTTGTGGCGGGGCGGCCCCGCCCCCTCCTCGTGGCGGCCCCGCCCCCGGGCCTCGCTCGGGCCCCGCCCCTCCCCCAGCCCCATCTGTGTGCGCCCGCCGCGCGGTGATTGCATCGGACCGGCTGGGGGCGGCCGCCGCGGGATGGGGCGCGGGCGCGGAGCCTGCGGGCAGCCGGAGCCTCAGCCGCCTCAGTGACTCCGGCGAGCCGTCGCCCCCCGCGCCCGCCCTCAGCTCATGCTCACGCCGAGCGGCGGCGGCAGCGGGAGGAGACGCCGCCCGCACCCCTGCCCCCGCCCGCGGAGCTGAGGCGGGAGTCCGGCGGGCAGCGTGGGGCCGCGAGGCGCGCGTCGAGCTCCGGGCCGGCGCTCCGGCCGCCAGCGCCGGGGCCGGGAGATGTGCCCGGAGGAGGGCGGCGCGGCCGGGCTGGGCGACCTCCGCTCCTGGTGGGAAGTCCCGGCCATCGCACACTTCTGCTCGCTCTTTCGCACGGCGTTCCGCCTGCCCGACTTCGAGATCGAGGTGAGCGGCGGCGCGCGGCGTCGCGCGGCGCCCGATTCCGCGCGGAAGGGAGAGGCGCCCGGCGGAGGGCTCGGCGCGGACCGGCCGGGGCAGGAGTAGGGCTCGGGAGGGAGGGGGGCGGGCGGCCGCCCCGCGCACCGCGCCTACTCGAACGAGACGGAGCAGGCGGCGGAGCGCGCTTTTGTGGGAGTGGGACCGCCGCGCCCCTGGTCCCTAGGAGCTCCCTCTCGGGACGGCGGGAGCGGCGCGCCAGCTGCCGGCGGGACGGGGCACCGGGTGGGGCCGAGGGGCCGGGCGAGGCGCGTCCCCAAGTCGTCGGGCGCGCCGGGCTGAGTCGGGGCTGCGGGGCCGCGGAGGGAAAGTTTAGGACTCCCGTTATTTTTGAACCGCGCCTCTCTCCTTGGAAGGGGCGGCCCTCCTTATGCGCGGACCTGCGGAGCCCTGGGGTCGGCTTCGCCACCATTATCGCGGCGAGAGAGGGGCGGCTGTGGCCTGGCCAAAGGCGCTCACGCCCGAGGCTTTGTGAGCGCCGCGCTCGACCGGGCTCCTCGCGGCGGGGCTGGTGGCGGGAGAGTGGGGGACGGAAGGGACCCGGTCGCCTGGAAGAGCGACCAGCCCCGCAGCATCCACATTCTCCTTTCTTTTATTTTTAATTTTGGAAGGCGGTGTGAAATACTTGATTGGTCGGCAGGTTGCATCGCGCGGTCGCCTATAGCAATGTGCGTAGTAACTTCCCACCTTGTGCCTTTGCACAAAGGTGGATGCAAACGGTGGGTCAGTTTTTCTTTCCAGTTCTGCCCTGGAGTTCGCCGATGGAGTCATCAAAATAGGAGTCACCCGTTTGGAGGAGCGAATCGTGGTCGTGGCTTCCCCGCCCCCACCTATCTCACTTTCTGCCATTTTCGGATTGATTTTAGTTCGCTTACTTCTCCAAGATTTTTTGCCTCGCCTTTATTTTTATATTTTGAGTCGTTTGCGTGAATATCATTTGTCTTCTCTGTGAATGAAGTGTGGGAACTTGCTCCTATTGCAGAGTTAATGAAATCGGGAAAATAAAAAGATCAAAAGGGCCAGGGTGGGAGAATGAAGAGGAATGCAGGCTGATAACTAGGGCCATTCACTGGCTTCTTAGTTCCGTAAACTGATTAAAACAATGTGATTACAACGTGTGCTGCTTCTGTTTTTAGGAAGAGGAATTACTGGGGTATTTTAGGTATCTATCACCACAGTGTTTATTTTCAAAGTTTGACGGAGACTGTAAAAAGCATGCTTTTTACTAAAAATTTTCGTGGGACAACTGTTTATATTGACTCAAGGAGAGAAACAGGGCCGCAGAAAGGAAAGGTTGGGGAATGCTTAAAGTCAAGAGCGGTCCCACCATTATTCGGGCAGTCCTGTCTTTTCCTTCGGTTGGGTAAGACCGTGAGCGTTTCAGATCCTGGGGCTCAAAATGGTGGCTGTTTGTTTGGGAGGTTCTGCCCGAAACCATGCGTCTGGGGCGCTGGCCGCGAAACAACGGCCCCAGCCCGTTTTCTTACTTGCAAATTACACGTTTCAGAGTTTATGGACCCGTTCTCCTAGTACTCTGGGAAAAGTCATCCTTCAGAACCCATTTATTCCCATTTTGTTGATGGAAAAATAGAGGTAACTAATTCTGCCTCATTACAGTTATCTAGAGTCCTCTCTAAGTAACTCGTGTTACATTGGGGGAAATAAACTTGATTTCTGAGGGTTAGCGAGTGTAATTCCTAAAGGAAGTGCAAGCTAAGAGAAGGGGTCAAATTTGTATGGGTAACAAATGAAAAGTCAGTTACAGGTGAGTGATGGGCTGTTTGAGACGTTTTGGGAGGCCGCCCTCTCCGGTGGAGGGTCCGCCGTTTCAAAAACGCAGCAGGAGTGGCTGTTTGGGCTCCATTTTGATAACTACTTACACCTGTATAATAACCCTTCTCCTTTGTCAGATAAGGTGTTTTGAAATTGTTAATGTAAAATTTAACTTAAAATTTTCAGTCGCTATCGGAAATTAAAAAGTTTATTTTTAGGTTTGTGACAAATTTGACTCCGCGACTGGAGAACTCACCAAGAACACTATCAGTATTGATTCTCTAAGTATAAATAAATTTATTTTTATTTTGTTTAGGTGAGTTTTTAATTTAATACTTTATTGTCCTGACAGTTCGAGACACAACCCCTTGGTTAGAATTTATGATGCAGTGAAAGACTGTTCTTTAAAAAAAAGAAACAAAAAAAAACTAATGCCCTGTTAGGCCAGCTGAAAAGGCTGTACAATCTTATTAACTTATGGCAACCTTAAAAGATAGAACTGATGAATAATACCAAGGGGTAGAAATTGGATATTAGCTTTTTTAGGAAGCCAGTTTTCACCGGTAGGAAAGATCTCATTTTACTCTGGACCTCCAAGCTGAACTCAATGGATTTAGAAAATGTGGGAAGCAGAATCTTCAAGGACTTGGCTTCTGTTTGAAGCGAAGCAGTCTTTAGAAGGAAGGGCTGGGAGGATTCATGCTGCAGTTCTGCGAGAGGTCAAGACCTCCCACTTAGAGAACCGTCCCCCAAGCATGGATATTATTTTTGCACGTTAAAAATAAAACTTTGGGCCTGACTGGTGTAGCTCAGTGGATTGAGCGCAGGCTACGAACCAAAGGGTCGCCGGTTCGATTCCCAGTCAGGGTGCATGCCTGGGTTGCAGGCCAGGTCCTCAGTGGGGTCCACAAGAGAGGCAACCACACATTGATGTTTCTCTCCTCCTCTTTCTCTCCCTTCCCCTCTCTCTAAATAAATAAAATCTTTAAACAACAACAACAA